>PITA01030773.1:0-16093 GCA_004023965.1 Spilogale gracilis | reverse complement strand
GTCCTCTCCCGTCAGATGCCTTCTCAGGGTGTGAGCCCTCTGATGTCAGATGCCTTCTCAGGGTGTGAGCCCTCTGATGTCAGATGCCTTCTCTGGGTGAGAGTCCTCTCCCGTCAGATGCCTTCTCAGGGTGTGAGCCCTGATGTCAGATGCCTTCTCTGGGTGAGAGTCCTCTCCCGTCGGATGCCTTCTCTGGGTGATCCGAGAATTTGCTTCTTTCACCTGACTTTCATAAGAGCCACTTTGGTCTGTGCTCTAAGAACTTGTCTCAAGAGAAGGTGTTACGGTGACGACTGGGCCTTCACCACACCAGGCTGAGCTCGTTGGTGAGCGCTGCCAGTCCCGCGACGACCCCACCACCAGCACCCTGCTCAGCAAGCAGAGACTGAGCCCTGACGCGGCCTGTTGTCCTGCCCAGGGCCCAGCACGAGGCCCTTGTCTTCACGTCGCTGGGACGGTCATCCCACAGCTCTGGGTTTCACGACCACTATAGGTCACCTGATGCCCCTGAAACGCAGGGCGACCTGGAGCTTGTGAAGCAATTGGAAAAAGCTCATTTGCGGACTTCTGTCCCTAGAAACCACACAAAGCCACAGCCCCCCACACAACCCAGGCCACACCCCAGCGGCTCCCGACAGGAAGCCACTCTGGTGCCCGTCTTTCTGCCGGCTGGTTTTTGAGTCCCCGTTAAGTACGGAGGTCTATGCTCCAAGGCAGCGTCGAAGAGGACATCGTCACTAGAGTCTGTGTCCTTGAGTGTGTTAAAAACTTGAGTCTAAAAAAAATAGGAAGGCTGCATTTGCAGACACGTCGGGGGGCTCCAGTGGTGAGAGTAGCACGCCGCCACGGACGCCGCGAGGGGCACAAGCGCCGCCGGAATAAAGTGAGATGAGGCAGAGGCCGCACACCGCGGGCCCACGGGAAAGCCGCCCCCCAGCTGCTGCCCCGGGCTTGAGGAGGAGGGTGGGGGCTGCGGCTGGCGGCTCGCGCACAAAGCACGGCGGAGGTGACAGCAGGCCCCTTCTGAAAGCCCCGGGGGCTGCCCCTGGGCCTTGTGTGTGCAGGCGCTGCGGGAGGACAGAAGGAGCCAGTGCTGGGCTCCCAGCTCTGGACGGCCGACGGCACAGACGCTGCATGGGACTCGGCTCCCCGCCCCGGCAGGTCTGCCTGACCCAGAGACCCTGAGCAGAGCCCTGCCTGCGTCTCAGATCTGGTCACAGCAAGGAACACGCCCCCAGGGGGGACACCCATGCTGCCCTCATCGTTCTGTCCGTCACTGAGCCCCGCCGAGCACCGGACGCACCTCCCGTGAGTGGCCACCGAGGCCAGACTCCAGCTGTGACCCCGGTCCCCACAGCCTGCCCAGAGGCCTGGTGCATCTGTTCCAACACATGGCTGCGTTCAAAGCCTGTTGTCAACATGCACGCTCCCAGTTATTCCCAAACAACAGGCAAAATGCGGAATCTGAGGCCAGACCATGGCGAAGTTTCCTCAAATACAGTGCACTCTGGTGCTGGGGACGTCCTGGGGACACAGATCCATCAGGCTGGCCTCACCCGAGTGTGCAGAGCACGCGCAGCCGGCTGACTGCTGGGAGGGCTGGCAGAAGCCACCGCACCGCGAGCGAACACCACGCGCCCCTCCTGTCGGCCGCCCCCCTGCAGAGGCTGAACGGGAGTGCTGCCCACGGGACGGCTCACACTGGGCTTACTCACGCGTCCGTACGACCCACCTTCACTTCGTCCGGAGGCTTCACCGGAACACTTCTCCTCTGTAAGTGAGAACAGGCAAGAGCCAGTTTTCCCAAGTCAGTTTTATAAAGAACGATTCATTCACGTCACACACACGTGGGAATTATACACAGCTTATTCGCTACCACGGGGGCTGTCCCTGCACCGCTCACACGGCACCGGCGTCCACGGGCACAGATGGAGAGTGCCAGCCTGCTCGGCTTGTGGGGGACCGGTGCACAGAGCCGCAGCCAAGACCCCTGGCGGCCCGAACGCCCTGCACGTACCCCGGAGGGGCGGAGAGGGCGGGCAAGAGCTCCCGCCGCCAGACAGCTTCGAGCACAAGGTCAAGTCCGACATCGTGCCGTGTCTCTGGCCAAGGCGGGAGCCACAGTGGGCCCGGTGCCTTACCTTGTCGGATGGGCAGGCGCCGCGGCCCTCCGACGGCCTCCCGGCAGTGCAGTGCCTGCCCAAGCGGGACCCACCGTCAGCAGGAGCCACAGCCACGTGGGCCCCATTCTCTAGGGGACACGCAGCCACATGTGACCACATGTGGAGACCACGAGACTAGATCTAACTGTCCCGCAATCTGGCAGGAGCAACACGTTCACCCCAGCAGGGCTGTGGGCGTCTACGTAAATCTCTCAGCGGGCAGACTTCTGCACCTGAGACCTTCCGGAAAGGCACTTGCGGGGCGAGTTTCATAAACAGAAGTAGAAGAGTAAGTCCTGCTGCCGTCTGAATGTCCTGCTCTAAGCACCCCAGAGTGTGAAGACGCAGCTCGGACACCGGGCCTAGGGACAGGCCCGAGGGGTCCCAGGCCACAGCACAGCCAAAGCCCTGGAGCGCTGGGCCCGCACACGCTGGAGAGGGAGAGTGCACGAGCTGGTGCGGCCCAGTGTGGAGCGGAGGGCACAGCTGCTGGCCGGGGCCCCACCGATCCGGGAGGGATAACCCGGCGGGTACTAACCTGCGCAGACGGGACCCCGTGGGGCTCCACCCGCCAGAGCAAAGTCCTCGCTGAAACTCGGCCAGCAGGGGAGCCCCCAGAGGGGCCATGCCCCCGGATCAGGACCAAACTCACCCCACATCAAGGCCCCCTAAACCCGCCCTAACAAAGCTTACAAACAAATCCCAAGCCACTAGGTGACTCATGAGGTCCCAGGAACACAGCGGACCCAGGCCAGCCTTGCCCAGCAGTGACGTAACATGAGCACCTACTCAACTTTAATTTTCTGTAGCCAACGAAAATCAACGTTAATGTGCCACGACCAGTAATTCGCTTCATCTAACATGCTGAAAACATCTCAGCATAAAATCCAAATAAACCAATGAAGTATTTCAACCTTTCGGTTTTTATGCTAGCCTCTAAAGTTCTGGTTTGTGTTCACATTTTCATCATGTCTAAACCGAGACAAGCACACCAGGACCAAACTGTGGCCATAGGCAGAGGAAAATGTGCTAACAGGCCAATGCAGAAGTGACGGGGGGAACTGGTGGATAAGGCCTTTAGAAGCCACTGTAATAAATATCGAAATGACCCAAAGAGTCCAGAGAGTGAAAGGAGATCACGAGCAGACGTGGAGGAAGAGCGGCGGCAAGGACTGGGACGGAGCGCACGTGAGCGCAGCCCCTGGAGCGGCCAGTGTCCAGGCCCACAGCAGCCGTGGACGTGCCACGGAGCCCCGGCCACGGCGACGGGAACCAAGCTCGAAAGAGGGAAGACAAGACCGCACAGGACCAGAGCACTACCAGGCGCAGAACGGGCCGCGGGCTCTGACACCCGTGTGGACGTTCCAGAAAAATGATGCAAGTGGGGTGTGGGCGGAAATGGTACTTGAAGAAGTAACGGACAAAACTCTCCAAGTTCGACGAGAACCGTAAGCCGACAGGTCCAAGCCGCCGGGCCGCCGGGAAGCGGCGTGCGCAGGGAGGACAGCGCACATCAGCACAACCACGAGCCGCGGCACATCGGCTGCCAGGATTCGAGGCTAAGAGCGCGTGCAGCGGCGTTCAGCAGACTTTCTCCCGAGCGCCGAACAGCAAGTGCTCGGGGCTTCGGGGGCCAGGGAGGTCTGTGGCACACTCCTCCTTCCTCTTTCTACAGCCTTTAAGAAAGGTACAGGAGCACACACAGCTCATGGGCCCAGGTCCTCGACGAGGCCAGAAGGCAGGCGACAAGTGGAAAACAGTGCGGAGACAATGCAGCTGGGCAACTTCTGAATAGAGAGGAAAACCACCACCTGTGATTCCAGGTGCAGGGAAGGTGATTTCAAAGATAAAGGTCAAATAAAAACATTCTTCAGACCAGAAAAAAAAAAAAGAAAAGAAAACCTGAGAAAATTCACCGTCTGTAAGTCCGTGCCAGAAAAAACTAATGAAAGTCAGTTCTTCAGGAAGGAAAATGAGAGCAGACGAAGAAACTCAGGCATACAGAAAGTTAGAAAGAGTGCCCGAAAGAGCGAGTATGTGGTCAGCAGACATGACTTCCTTGTTTTTAGATTCCTCTGAAAAAAAAAGTGCTTCCAGCGAAAAGGCGAAGATAAAGAACAAGTACGGGAAGGAGAGCTGGCGAGAACCACGGGAGTCAGGACGGGCTCCGACCGCGCGGCGCACCCACCTGCCCCAGCTGGAAGAGCATTCGCGAGTGGTCCCCGCCAGTGATCTGGTCCAGGAGGTCGTCCACCATTTTCTTGCTGTAGCTCCCAGCATCCTTCACAAACTCCTGCAGGCTGGAAGGGCCGTGAGAGGACATGACCAAGCAGGCCCCGTGCGCCCCGGCATCGGTGCTCCTGAGCCCAGGAGCCTGCGTGCTCGGCCCACCTCCTCAGGTGCTCCCCCAGGAGAGGGGCTCCCTGAGAGCAGCAAACCTCTCACAGCTCTGGGGAGGAGATCAGAAGTCTTCATCAGATCTTCAAAGTGGCCCATACCCCAGAAAGGTTAGAAACATCTCAAAAAAAATTATTTTTTAAAAAAGTGAACAGTGTACATGTGTTCAGCTGGCCCTTAATGCAGGATTAGGGGCGCTGTCCCCCAAGGCTGGAAATCTGCCTATTATCCCGAGTCCCCTGCACTTGACTGCGGAGACTGCAGTGTGGGCCCGAAGCTCCGAGGACAGGGACAGCTGCCCGAGGGTCAACCAGCTCATCTTACAGTAGCTTTGGTAAAAGCAGCATCGTGTTATCTTTGGGAGGGGATTTCAGCAGGGAAGCAGACAGGAGAGAGGCGACAGGGAGGGGAGGGCCAGTGTCTGTGGAGCCAGTGTGGAGCCAGTGTCTCCGCGTGCACTCTGGGGTCCACGCTAACTTCGGGATCATGTGCATGCTGAAGAATAAAAAATAAATAAGACCAAACTGTTTACAAAGGAGACCGAACAAAAGCTCAAGTCCTGGCCTCACAGCCCGGGCAGAGGCCGGGGGTCTCCCTGGGAGTGAGGCCACGCCGCCGCCCACGTTGGCAGGAGCGTTCTAGGAGAAGCCAGCAACCGGAGGTGTGCGGGGAGCAGGGCACAGCTGGAGCACTTGCGGTGTGGCCCAGAGGAGCCTCGGAACAGAGCGCACGGGAAGGTGACCTGGGGATGCCCGCCTCCCCACGCTGCCCATGTGACTGTGACGGTCGCCGTCCAGCACCCGGAGCCCGGGCGGTGGAGAAGGCCACCCCGACAGAAGGCGGCGGCCGTCCCTGGAGGGCCGTGACAGGGCAGTGGCGTGACACTGTCCTCGTCCACACAAACTTCCTCCTTGGTTTTCCGCTTCTACTCTGGTCTCTCAAACACCTGGTCAGGCACTCGCTGTAACAAGGACTAACCTATTTCTTCTCGTTCGTTTTTAAAATATACCCTGTGTTCTGTTTTCAATTAAACACAGATCTAATATGGAAAAAACCCATTTCTTAGAGGTCAGCAAAACTTTACTTTCCTCTGGGAAATTCTGTGAGAGTGCCCCGCCTCTCCCTGGCACACAAAACCATGAAGGGCACACACAACCAGTTCTACACACAGCCCCGCATCTACAATTTTAAAACCGCGTCTGCATCACCGTGAGGGACTGGACGTGGCCCACCCTTCCCGTGCAGTCTGGACCCGGTTCTCCAGCCGTGGGGCCTGCGGGGCCTTGTTCTGATGACCCAAGCAGACCATCCGGCACGAGGCCCCATCTCAACAAAGTCACGAAACCCACACATGTGTGCAGCACAGGTCCCGCGTGCACACACTGCCCTCTAAGCTACAGCGAGGTCATCGCCTGCTTCCGGTGCCAGCTGTCACGGAGCGTCAAGATCAGCCCGGGGCCCCCCGAGGTCTGCGGGAGGTCGCCCGGAGAGCCTGGCTGCGCAGACCCAGTGCCGGCGGCCGCGACTCCCCCACTAACGGGCACCCGGTGGCCGCGGTCCTGCGCATGGCCACACCAACCCCACTCACCTCAGTGCACACTGTACGCCCGTCTCGTCTCCGTAGGCAGAGTAGAGCAGCTCGGTCTCGTCCGATTTCAAGTCGCCGAACACTGAATTGTGCATGGACAGGGCGGTGGTGGCACTGGAGAGAAACGTCACTGGGAGCGCGAGAGGGGGCACAGGGTGTCAGGGGCCGCCCAGCACGAGGGGCACCCCGAGGCCCCGCACCCCCGCTTCACCCCTGCAGCGAGAACCGCAGGAGCCGTCTGTGTTCTGCAGGGGCGCGGACACCGGGCTCCGGTCCCACCAGAGATGGAGGCGCCTACTGAAGGCACACCAAGGGGGTCAGAGGCTCTGTGCCCCGAGGGAGGCATCGCTGGCACCCCCACGTGCGGCCAGAGTCGGCAGGGGTGGTGTGGGGGTGCACCCCGGGCCTCTCCCCGCTCAACCACAGCAGGAACAGATGTCCCAGACACTGCCGGATGTGCCCTGGGCACAGAACCGCCGCTCGCCCTGACACCCCAAACCAAGCCAGCCGCCACCGTCACACGAGCACAGTCGCCGACACACCAGTGCCCTCCGTGCCCCCCCCACTGTGCCCTCCTGTGCCGTCGTTCCCTAGACGCCCCTGCACCCCTACCCAGCCTCAACACGGCGCCCACCCACTCATTTTTATTGCCCTCGCGTCAAATGACCTCCACTGCTGCTTCAGAGCCGGCGTGTGGACACGGTCCCAAGCACAGCAGAACCAGGAGGACCCTGGGGGAGGACTCAGGGTTCACAGCCCCGCCCGTACCTGCCCGCCCCACTCACCTTTGCCCCTTCTCTCGTCCTTGAAGCCCAGCGTGGTGAAGCCGGGCAGCAGCTTGCTGCAGAGCGAGCTCAGGTCCACGGGGTGGGTCTCCTCCTCTGCAAGGGGACCGGGTCGTGAGCAGGCAGCTGGGGGAGCTCCCGGTCCCCGCAGTGCCACATGTTCACGTGGGGCAGGCACGGGGGCTCGCCACAAAGACCAGCTGGAATCAAATCTGCGGAAGCCACAATTCCCAAAGCCCCCTCCCTAAGCTAGGAGTTATCAGCCGCCTGCTCTGTCACAAGGAGCGCTCCCCCTGGCTCTGGCCTGAGTCCACACGGCGCACGTCAGAGAACACTGAGAAAACCGGGCTGTCTCGGGCCACACGGAACTACGCCGCCAGGCGCCCCGGGCGGTGAGAAGCCCCACACACGCACGAGGGCGAGCACGATGGAGGATAGTTCCTTTTCCCTTCTGGTGAGACAATGTGTCACAAATGCAAGACAACCTGGCTTTTCTTCAAAGGAAAAGACTTCCAGACACTTTTCAGCGAGATGGAGGAGCGCCTAAGTGCTTCCCAGGCCGCACGAGAGGACTGCACAGGTGGGCACGTGTAGCCTCTGCGTCTCCATCAGCGCCTTCCTTCACGCGGCTATCACACACGATCATGCTTCTAAAGTTCACGTCTGGGCCTCTCTCGAGCTTTGCGAGGGGCAGCCCTGAGCCCTGCGGTTTCTCGCAGGGGCCCCCCACTGAGTAGCAGGAAATCCTCTGTGATCGGATCAGGAAGTCAAGCCCTGAGAATTTCTAGAAGCACAGCTCTGAGCATGTGGCTCTCGTCCTTCTGCTCACGCTGGGGACGGTCGGGCAGGAGAGCTCTGAGCAGGACCTCTGCCCCCAAGGACGACCGCTGGCCGTTTACCAGCTCCAGGCTGTGTCAAAGGGGACGCTCAGGAGGATGGAACCAGATGCAGACTACTTTCCCTGTTTTACCACTGAAGCCACGCCGCGCAGGGGAAACGCTCCTCTCAAACACTTCTGAAACTCTAAAACCCGCGGCAGCCCAGAGACTCAGAGCAGCGTGCGGGCCGCGGAGAAGCCCCGCCCTGCGAGGGGCCACGCACCGTCAGCGTCCGGCTCGGCCGTGTTGACCACACTGTAGAGCAGGCCGCCGTCCCCGTTCTTCTTCAGGTAGCCCATCTGCAAGAAAGCGCACCTGAGTGCCCGTCCCGAGCAGCCCCTGGCAGCTTGGTTTCTGCTGGAACCCCAACAAAGTCAAGGCCCTCCGGCAGAACCTAACCGGGGTGGATCCCAGAAGGCCACGAGGATCTTGGCTTCCCAATGGCCAGGCTCCAGCGGCCCCTCTGCTACCGTCCCGAACGCAGACCCGTGGGCGCTGGAAGCACTCAGGCTCCGTGGGGCCCTCCTAAAGGACCTTTCGGGAGACTTCCTAGAGACCGGCACTCTACAGGACATCAGAACCTGAACCACGTGAGCAGGAACAGGAGTCCGGTCACCCTGGTCACCAAGGGCCACATCAGGGAACGGCCTGGACGCTCCACCTCTAAACCACAAGGGTTCACTTCCACGTCAAGACCACTCATCCCGTGCAGGCCGCCGAAGACCCAGCAGGAGGGGCACCTGTGTGTCCACGTGGGGAGTGAGGGGAGGGCGGCCTGCAGGCTGGAGCCTGCGTGCAGAGCTGGGAGGGGAGGCAGGGACGGGGGGTCCATCACCACTGACCAAGTAACGGCAGCCAGGTTTCTCGCTGTGTAATTCTAACAGCAAAAGGAAGGAGAGCGAGGCAGGCATGGGGCCGGGGGAAAGGCAGTGCGTGTGTGGACACAGAGGACAGCACTGGGTCTTTCCGAGCCCCACCCGTGGAGGGCCCCCTGGAGACCCCGGGGCCGGGGCCGTACGGCGTGCAGAGCAGCGGGCCCGCTCCGCCATGAGCAACCCAGGGAAAGCAGAGGTTCAGAGGCGGTGCGAACACGACCTCACCGTATCATACACAATGCCATCATTCGGGATTCTTCACGCACCGCTCAACGTGCTTATTTTAAGGCCTTCGTGTGGAGAAAAGGTGTGCGGTCCTCACCGTTTGTCACACACGGTATGTGCTGACATAAGTCGGGACACGCCGAGTCAGGGGAAAGGCACCGGGACGAACGTCCCCTCTGTCCTCGTCACCACGACTGCCAGGTTTAAGACTGCTGGCAGCACCCTCGCCGTCTCCGAGGACGGTGGGGCCTCTTCCGGAGGACCAGCAGCTGCCGGGGCGGCACCCACGGGCCACGCCTAGGTCACGGGGAACCCCCAGGGGCATCAGAGAGGCGTGGAGACGTGAGCACGCTGGGGGTCCCAGCTATGGCGGGCCCCGGCTCCACCAGTGGCCATCGCTGTCCCCACCAAAGGGTGAGCCTGTCCACGGGCGAACACACACCACACACGGCTTCTCGGAGGGTCCTGCCTTCGAGGTGCCCCGGGAGATGAAGCCGGTGACCAGAGCCAACATGGCCGCGCGGTGACCGACATATCAGCAGGACGCAGCCCTGCCCAGCCCTCCGGCCACTACCTTGCCACCTGGCAGGAGCCGGTTGATCCTGTCCCGAGCCTCGTCGGCCGCGTGCTCCACCAAGGCCAGCACGTGCTCCTCTGCCGTGCTGTCCGTCAGGCTGCAAGCGTTTCCTTCGGGCTCGAACACACAGCTGTGAGGCAGGGGCAGTGCACAGGTCAGCAGGAGGCCAGGGCGCACGCGGCCCCCACCTGTCCTGGGGCCAGTCCCTAGCACTTCTCGAGGTCCCAGGGTCCGGCAGCACGAAGCACACCTCAGCCCCCTCCCGTTAGCGGTAAGCACGGCCAGGGCACCCAAACAGCCACCACACGTTCTTCACGTGTCGGTGAACCTAAGAGCCGCTTGGCGGGAACCTCACGACCCGCCAGGGAGCTCACAAACCTACAGTGTCATTCGAGGCACCGCAAGAAAAACGGGCAGAACTCGGCGGAGGGCTCAAGGACCCACGGCAAGTGTGAGCTCGAAACACAAGGTCGTGAGGCCGCAGCGGAATCGCAAGCCTCCAGCAGGAGGCCAAAAGCCCCACGGGGAGTCCTTTACTGAAACAGCCAAGAGTCGCTGGGTGCAGCCCCCACGGGAGGCGGCCCCCTGGGGAAGGTTCTAGACACAGATGGTAGACCCCTTCGCAGGTGCTGCGGGAGCATACCCTGCCTGGGGGCCGGCAAGCCTACAAGGCCCTCCCTGTGGCCCAGGGCGTACGGCTGCAGGAGCTGGGGGCTGAGGGGCTACGAGGAGAAAGCAGCCCCCGCCCTCACGCACGCGGTCGGCCCAACACAGCACACTGACGTCCCCTGAGCCAGGGGTGCCACGCCAGGCCGCCAGCATGACAGTGAGTCTCCTGCAGGACAAGTCCGTCCGAGCTGGTCCAGGTCGAGGCCAGAGCCTGGCCCCAGGCCCCCCGGGACGGTGCTCCCCGCAGCCGGCGGCACCAGCTGCTCCAAAGCCACGGGCACCGGCACAGGCTGCCCCTCACCCGCCTTCCCGAGGTGCGGGTCCCGCGCACCAGGCACACTTCTCTTTACCTAATGACTTCTCTACTCGGCCTTTTGGATTTCTTGGCCGTTTCTACTTGGACGGGTGCCACTTCAGGGACAGGCTCCTCGACGGCGGTGTCTTCGCTGCCCAGAAGCGCCGCCTGCTGAGAGAAATCCACGTCCTGCATAAACGACATGCTGCGCTTCAGAGCTAACAGCCGCTCCTAGAATCAGAGAGGACAGAGCAGCCGCGCTTTAGCTCTGCCGGGCAGCCAGGGCACCGACACGGTGGGTGGGACGGGGTGGCCGCAGCCTCACCCGGCCTAACAGGTAACCTCCACGGCACTCCCGCGGGACGGGGCGGGCGGGGGGGGGGGGGGGGGGGGGGGGGGGGAGTCCGCACCGACGGTGCAGCCGACTGGCCCGGGAGTGCCTGGGACCGGCGGAGGGCCGCGCCTCACCCACAGGCTGAGCGGGCACAAGGCACTGGTTCTAGATGCGGATGCATGCAACCTGGCTCACGGGACGCATCTGGGAAGCCACTCCGGATGGCCAAAACGTCCTGTCTGGATTCAGGGGGCAGCCACATGGAATCACAGGCTGGCTGCAATCCAGTGAGACAACATGCCCGGGCTCAGACGAGCAGATCTAGAGCTTTCCCCCAGCCCTCCAGGAGATGTCACAGCTGCACCGTGAGCAGGAGTGCAGAGAGAGTGCTTGCAGGGGAGGGTGGCCTGGGACGTCTACCCTACAGCACAGGGGTCCACACCGCGGCCGGTGACGGATGGATGGAAGCGTGTCATTCGCTGGGGGTGAGGTTCTCTTTAGGCATAAGAACACGGAAGAGAACTCTCATTTCTGTGGCTCCTCACCGCCAAAGAGCCTCTTACTTTGCTCATCATCTTGAAGCCTGCGTGAAGGATCTTCTTGGCCAACTTGTAGTACACTGTGTCCGGCCGGTTGTACGTCATGGCGTTATCGCACATCAGCTTGAAGTCTGCCTAGAAAAGGAAAAACAATCGCATCCGTCCAATTCAAAAGGCTTTACCGAAACAGCAGAACTGGGATTCCCGTCGAGGGCTTAAAAGTGAGTGGGAAACGAGACCAGGCTCTTCAGTTTAACAAATGGCTTACAGATCTTCAGAAATGTCGCTAATCGTTCACTAGTGTTTCCCTGCACGCGGTGAGAAGCCTGCCAAGCCCCGACCTTCCTCCGGAGCATGACGCACACATGTCGTAAGGACAAGGCGGCTCCCAGTTCCACCTCCAGCTCTCCCACTCTGGGAGGCACTCGGACGCCAACAGGAACAAGACCTGACGGCCAGGTTCCTTGAATTAAAGCCAAGGGATGAGCTGAGACCCGAGCACATTCGTGTCCTCCACCTCTCGGGCTTTTCAACAGAATTCGGCACTCTGTCTACGGGTGATGACAGGAATCGGGGCCCATGCGTCCGCCCAAGAAGGGGCACTCTTCCTGAACAACTCGTGTGAAAAGTCACCATGAGACCACAGACGGCATACACCTGTCACAGGCGAGTCAGCCACCAGGCCAAGCCACAGTGCAAACCCTCCCGGCCCTTCCCGAGCCCCGGGGCTGGCCCTGAGGCCGTGAAGCCCCCATCCTTCACCGGCCCCGAGGTACCAGTGTTGAGAACGTAGGGGGAGACGGGACACTGCTCACATCCAGGACGGTCACTGGGCCGCAGACCAAACTGGGAGCCAAGTTGGGAAAGTGGAGGACTTGCGGGCTGCTGCTAGCCGTTTGTCCCGGGGGCAGCATGCGACACTGGACGGACCCCGTGCCCCGGCACACCCTTCCGCGGGGCCCTGTTTCCACAGCTCGGCAGACCCTCTGCCACACCGCCAGGAAACAGAAGCAAAAGAGCCTGCCTTCCAAATACAACCCGAACCAAGACAGAACCCTGCTGCCCTCTCCTAAATGACGTGATCGCCAACGCGGTCCAGCGCTCATGCTGACCCCCGGCCCCCCACCGGGTTTCAGAGCTGAGACGCAGTTTCTACCTCGGAGGTAGTGACAACAAATAACTTTAAGAGCTACGTACTCGGGTCTAGTAAGAATTTATTACTTGAAAAAAACCCTGAATTCCCAGCTGCTGTGAAATAAAGTTAAACACTAGGAAGACTGCATCTCTAGAAACATCTCCCCTGGAGCCAGAGCAAATCGACGCGCTCCTGCTTGACCCGACGTGTTCGCACAGCTCGCGAGACACGCCGGGCATCCAGACAAAACCACAGAGCACGCGGCAGCCAATCCGGCCCCCGGGGCCGCGGCTGCGGACGCCAGCCCAACATTCAAGTGCCCACAGGGACTTGCAGCTGAAAAGAAGCTAAGGTGGACAGTGTCCACTGGACGTAAACACACAGAGCGTCACGGCAGTGATTTCAGGGCCTGAAATCAGTTCACCTTAAACTCCGTGACAGACTTGTACTCGTTGGCTGCGATCTTGTCCTTCATCGTGCCGAAGTCCATGGGGTGTTTTATTATCATAGAGTATCCAGGGGCAATTGCGTCCGTGACAGGAAAAGCAAAAAATCCGTGAGGGTCTTTCCTGAAAACAAAAACATCTTTATTTAAATTAGAAAAGCCTTAAAACTACATTTCCAAACGATACAAAACCCTGCATGACAAAAACACCTTACGACTCACCGAATCTTAAATTACTACCTTAAAAACAAAAAATAAAACCTATGCTCCCTAGAATTGTGCTACGTTATCTTCGATGACTAAGAACCCCGCACCCTAGAGGCCTCGGCCCAGCTGCACACGCCCGGCCCCCGGGGCGCTCCCACACGTGCCTGCGCGGCCAAAGCAGGAGGTGGGGGCCACCCTGGACGATCCCAAGTTCAAGCCCTTATGAACTGCTCACCTCTGCAGCTGGCGGAGAAAGTGCTCTAATAGTTGCTGAATAGGTGTGCTCTCGTTCTCAGCTGAAAATTCAAAAAATACGAAAACCAAGGTGAGCCAAGAGACTGTGGCATCACGCCATTGGCGAGCTCCGACCCCACGGTGAGTGTGTGGCCGTTTCGTGTCTCACGGAGTTTCAGGAGCCAATAAGAGCAGGGCACAGTGATAAACCAGACCCAGTCCTGGTCCCCAGGACGCTGGGTGGGAAAGGACTTCCATCTCAGCATTAGTCCCCAAAAGCCCTCAGAGCACCAACAGCCTCCACACAACAGGGAACTACCGTTCTCATCAGTCTGTGACCACCCCGCTCACTACCAGGCCCGCGACGCTGCAGACTCGGTACAGAGAAGAGGACAGAGGCTTTGGACACAGAGGTGGAGCTTCACCGATCAGCCTCCTGAGCGTCCTAAACTCTGGTCGCACCCGTTCCTCCTCTGTAACCAGAGGCACACAGGCGCACACAGCCCTGCGGATCTCGTAAGAGCTGCTGTGAACGGCGTCTCTGGGCCCACAGGGTGAAAACGTGGACTCCGATGCGCACACACAAGCCAGCGCAGGTTCTGATCTGCCGGCTGTCCGCGTGCCACCGCTGAGGGCCACGCCCAGCACCCAGACCTCAGTTTCTGAATGCCATGCAGCTCGCAGGAACCAGGGCTCCTTGGGGAGATGGCTGGTCCCAGGGCTAAACACAGCAGGAATGCAGACTTCAAGTGGGTCCTCGGTAGCGACCGCGGCCGGGGCAGGTGCGAACATCTGCTCTTCGGGCACACGGGAGGGGAGCAGTGCACGTGACCGTCCCAACTCCGCAGACACGTTCATCTAGTGAGCTGTTTCACACCTGACCTTCTCTGTGCCCCACCGTACCCAGGGGCCTCCAGAACACCATGGCAATGACCTGCACAGGGGACAGGGACTGCCAGAAACAGCAGCCCCATGGTGACTGCAATACAACACCCCCTCCACCCTCCCAAACCACAGGTAATCAAACCCCAAGTCAAGGAAAGAAAGCCTGAGACAAAGCTGCCTCCCAGCAGTACCTCCTGACTGTGTGAGAGCCTGAGGGAAGTGACCGCACACAGACCCGAGGGTCCCGAGCATTTCAGACCCCTTCCTTTGGTGAAGCTGGCATGGCCCCCACGGCTTCCCACAGCCTCAGCAACGGACTGGGGCTCCAGTTTCCCCCTAGCCACGATGAGCTCGTGAGTTCACAAAGATGAGTGGAGTCCAGGAGCAGGAGCCGGCCAAGCCCTGCTCTACAAGCTCGAAGGTGACAGTGAGACCGTGGGCCCAGCTCCGCATCACGGTGAGGAAACAGCATCCCCTCCTTCCCGTGCCCCTCCCGAGCGGCTGGACGGCACGGAGACAGGCTGTGACGCTGCAGGAGAGCCTCCACCAACGCTCCGCCCACCTGGCTGTGTCCGGCACGCGCGCACGGGCCTGTCCGGGGGCGGCTCCACCTCCACCTTCTTCCCAGGATCAAAGTCATCGGTCTCTCCCTCCGTGTCCCCATGCTCCTTCTCCCGTTTCCGCTTCCTCTCTTCCTGTGAGGCAGAGTCAGGGCAGCGAGAGCAGTTTTAGACAGACCTCCTGTAACTGAGGGAGACACGGAGCTGAGAGGAAACTGCCCTCCAGAGGCACTTCTCACTTCAGGCCCCTGCCTTCAGTGACCAGCCCGGGGCTCAGGCCAGAACGGAGCACAGAGAGCCCGGAAACGAAGCGAAGGGCCGTCCTGACGTGTGCTTCCACAACCAGAATAACCCTCTCCTGCGACCCGCAGCACCGGCAGCCTGCCCTCCCGGGGCTGGGGGTCACCACGTGCCACCACGGCCGTCTCACCTTTCTTTTCCTTCTTTCTTCATCATCGAGGTGCTTCTCCTTCTCCGACTTCTTCTTCTTCTTCTTCTTCTTCTCCTTGTGGCGCTCGCGCTCGTGGTCTGACCTGTCATCGTAGTAACTGGAGTCGTGCCCAGACCCGGAGAGTTCGGTCACTTCGCTTCCTCCGACCTTGAGGACCAGCTTCAGGGGCTTCTCCAAGGGCTTGTCTGTGTAATCTGCAGACGGAGACCCTGGGTGTCACTGTGCGCTCGGGCTGTGTAGAGACGCGTGCTAGTCCCCAGCTGGGCAGCGGGGCTGGCCTGATGTGCAGGTATGACCAGAACCCCAGGCCCCCGGAGGTGGGGGATTGGTGGTGCTAAGGCAGCAGGTGGGGGGAGGGCAGAAGGACCAAGGAAAGATGATGAGAGAAAAACCCCAGTGTGGCCGAGTGCTCTCTCCCCTTGGTGCTGCATTACCCTCAGGGAGGCCCCGAGGAAGGCCGTCTGCCTCACCGTCAGCGGGAAGGAACAAGCGGGAATGGGACCCAGGAGCCTGATGCCCCATCCCTAAGCTCCTGGCTAGTGTTCACCCACTCTGGTCCTGCAGCAGCCACAGGGCTCAGCTGCCCTGGGAGCCAGGGGCTGCAGGAAACCACAGGCAGGAGGTGGGCAGAGAGACGGTTACCAAGCTCTCCAAGCCCAGGAAAGCCAACACAGGTGTCTGGCTCCTTCCTCACAGGTACAGAAAACAAACCAGATGCTTTGGAGCCCTGGACCCCTCTTGGGGACCAAAGCTGGTGACCCTAGGACCCTGGCGCCCGGGACCCCCACGCCCCCAGCCCAGGACCCTCCCCAAGAACCCCTACCTGCAAGCCGGGAATCCTCCCCAACGTGG
>PITA01030772.1:0-16078 GCA_004023965.1 Spilogale gracilis | reverse complement strand
CCATCCCTCTCTCTCTCCCAGTCTCTGTCTCTCTCCTCCCACTCACTGTGTTCTGCCCCTCTTGTCCCTTCACCCTAGAGTGGAGACAAGACTCACCGCCCCCTGCACCAGAGCACCCCGGCTTCCTCAGGTTTCCCTACATTCCACCACATTACCTTGGCCAGCTGCTAAACTCCCTCAGATTCCCCCATCTGTTTTCCTCCAGGACCCACAGCAGAAGGGTCCCGCGCTCCCAAGCAAACCAGGAGAGCATGTTCCACACCAGGCACCAGGATTTACACACCCCCGGCACGAAGACACGAAGGGCCAGACCAGGACGTAGAGCTTGCAAGCGGTGGGGGCCTCCGAGAATGGGGTGTGGAGATGCTCCCCGAGGACCAGCTGCAGGACTCCATTCAGGCCCCCCTGCAACCCAATCACATGAGCCAGGAGAGCAGGGCCTCTGCAGTCGGGGCAGGAACCTCCCAGGCCCACCCGTCTGCTCTGCTCCCCAGATGCCCGCGCCGTGGAAAGACTGAACACGCGCCACGGGCTCCAGCCACAACCGGACCAGGCAACTTGTGTGGCTGGGCAGCGACGTCTCGTGTTGGACTATCAGCAAACCACCCACACTGGACGACAGCTGAACTTCGCGACGGGAGGGTGTCTGCACGTCTGGGGGCACTCGCACGGGAGGAGAACGGAGTGGGGCTCCGGCTGGCTGGGACCCCGTGTGCCCCTGCCTGGGAGGCACCACTTCCAATATGAAGGTGATGACTTTCTGGGGTCGGGCCCCTAAGGAAGGGAATTATAATACAAGAGTCTATTTTGCCCTTTGTCATTGATTTTGACCAGAAAGTCCATGATTTTGCACATACACACAGTTGTCCAGGGGCTCCCTTATCTAGACACTCCTTGGGAGAAGAGCAGAAGCCAGCCCTGGACCTAAAACCTGCTGGTCTGACCATCGTCTGACCCACAGAGCAACGACCCTTTCTGAGAGCCACATGGCAAGGACTCCCTCCGGGAAGCCTGGTCTCAGGACCCGGGCAGGCCAGCACTCTAAATTACCTCCAGCCTCAAAGTTGGTGGCCCGTTTCTTGGGCTTAAAGTCACTATCAGGTAACAGAGGTCGGATGGTGTGTTCCATGTCTTGGAGATGAGTTCCTGGTGAAGGAAAACTCTTCCCAGAGAGACGTGATGTCACATGTCCTCCTCCGAGGACACCAGACGCACCCAGCCCCACGGGCAGCTCCCAGATGGATCCCGTGCCCGCTCGTAGCTGGGGTGCTAAGTGTTGCTGTGACTTGTCCAGACGGGGCCTGGGCGCTGCGAGGAGCTGACAGTGATGGAGGACTGCGTCTGAGCAGCCCGACCGCACCGTCTCGAAGCACGATTAGCGGATGCCCACGGTGGCGTCCTGAGGCCACTAGTGAGACTTCAGTGTCCATGGTCCCTACGCATTCTGATTTCGACCTGCTTAAAGCAAAGACCAGCAGAAGAGAGATACAATGGCTTACAAATATGGAAATTATGTCCCCAGACATTGCACGTGTGTCAGAGATCATTTCATCCAGTAAAATAGATGTGAATGAGCATAAGGGCAACAGTAGCATCAATGCGTTGGGCCCTCGCTATGCGCTTGGCAGGTGCTCTAAGAGTGTTGTGTAATTTATCTCAGTTAATGCTCATGAAAAATCCAAGAGGCAGCTATCATGGACATTCCCATTCTGTAATGGGGAAACTGAGGCACAGTGACATGGAGTGGCTGCTCAAGGCGATAGGACCCGGCTTTGAACCACAGCCGTGGGCCCTGATCACACACAGTTTTAACCCGCACTCTGTGGCCCAAACCCTAACACAGCACACACAGCACCTTCCAGGAGCGGCTTGGGAGCTGGGCCGCGGAGGGCCACAGTGATGGGGGGGCGTCATGCCCAGACCGCGTGTGGTTCTGGTGTCCACGAAGCCACGACAGCAGGGTCTCCGACTGACCACTCCCTGCTGGAGTCAGAGTCATGGCCAGACTCAGCGTCCTCCGGGTGCAGCCCCACAGCTGCCACCACACACTGGGTCTGTCCAGTCTGAGAACGCCCTCGGGGGGAACCCCCCACTCCTCGGCACACAGGCAGTCATCACCCTCCAAGAGAGGGCCACCCTGGATGTGTGCGGCCAGTTCCTGGGCTCCAAGCACACGCAGAAATCACCGCACCGCTCACCGTGGTCTAACCTCCTGTGGCCTGTCTCTTTGATACCAGTCCTTTTCCAGAGCTAGCGGCCCCTCTCACTCACACGGGACCTTCCACTGTTCAGTCTGGCACAGAGAAGGTTTCCTCCAACATGGATAGAAATGGCATCTGGCTCAACTCTCTCTGTGTGAGCAAAAGAGCTATGTGGCTGACGCAGAAAACTGTGTCATATGGACAAATTCTGGGTTCTCAAGAGAAAGTGAGACCAAAGCCGCAGCGTGGGAATGGCCCAGGCTGGGGGCAGGGCTGTGGGAGACACGGCGTGTGCCCAGCACTGCACGGACCCGAGTCTCTGTCCGGCTCTGGATGGCCCCACATCCTCCTGCTGAGTCTGCTCCCACGTCACCACCACCCAAACCGAGCCCAGTCCTCTGCTGGATCCTGTGGATAGTTGGAATGCTTGTGCTCAGAAAACCTGGGTCCCAGGCAACCCCCCACTTCGCATCTGCTCCCTGAGAGTTCTCACCGAGGCGTCCCTCCATGCCCTTCATTCCCCTGCGCACACCCACCGCAGCTCTGCAGGGTCAGATGTGCACGGGAAGAGCCCTGGCAAGAGCTGGCCACTCAAGGCACCACCTTCCCAGCACCTGCCGCCGGGCCTGTGTGAGCAGCAGGGAAGGGAGGGGAGCCGTGCGGGCAAGGGAAAACCTCCGGATCTGCATCCCAGGCCTCGCTTCCGCCGCATGGCTGGGAAGTACCGGCCTCCCAGCCTTTTGAAGTGGATAGGCTTCATACACGCTTTAGAAAGCATTCTCTATCCTGTTGCCCCAGGAAGAGTAGACAGTTTCAATGGGTTTTCCACTCTCACAGTATCGCGTGTCCATGCCGCACACTGTGAGATCCACAGGAGACATCAAAGAGCTCTGCAAAAGGAAAGAGAAAAATCATCTTATAGTCCAAGTGAACCGCTATCATAAACAAATTGTAACGATTTAATATGTTTATGGAAAGCTAAATTTCTTGCATTTTCAGCACACTCTCCTGCCCTCTGGGACCTATCATACAGTTCCAAGAGCCAGCGAGCTGTCCCCACTGGCTATGAAATGTTAATGGCCTGACACTGTTGGATTGCGTGATGTGTGAGTGATGCATTCACTTTTATAGGGCGCCATCAATAATACACAAAAGGCGTTGTACAACACAACGTGATTGTTCCAATTCCTGTCCCCGGGTCTAAGGAAGCTCCGGGGGAAGTCCTGGGAGGAAGTCTCCCCTGCGTGGGGGTCTTCATTCCTGTGGGACAGGCGCTTGAAGGATGCAAATTGATTTTTCAAATCCCTCTTTTCTTCTCCATCCGAGGACTCATGAAGCCATGATTCAAAAAGTTATTTTCCAAATGAATCTGCAGAAGATTCTCTGCGGCATCTTTACCCTCCTTTGATCACGGATTGTGAGGAGGAGGGGGTTCAGTGCCCGTCCACACGCTCGCCCGAAAGCAATCAGCCTCCAGGGATGGGCCCCGGGGCCCCAGTGGGCAGGTGGTCAGTGCAGGTGCACCCGCCAGGCGGGTCTGTGCCTCCCAGGTCCGCAGCAAGGCCCTGTGGTCCTGCCGTCGGCTCGGAGCCCAGGGAAGGGGCGCCGCTGCCCATGACCCGGGCAGCCAGCGTGCTGGAAGCAGCTCTCAGAGCCACCAGCACCGCGTGTGTCCTGGAAACTGCTGATGTTGGGACAAGAAGACCCGTAGAGCCGAATGGTTAGTGGTGATCACATTTCATCGTGAAACTTTCAAGCTCAGAACGTCAATAAATTATTTATGGCACAGCAAACAGCCCTATAACTATCATGTGCATCATGTCGAGGGAAAGATAGACGGTTTCCTGCAGACATTTCCAGTGTTTCTGGTCAGAGTGGGGCTGCCTGCACCGTCCTGGGCGGGGCCTTTCCAAGGAACTGCGCTTCCGAGCTGGGACAGGCTTTCTCTGAACAATCCCGTTCCAGCCCCCCTTGCCCTGGGCTCCTGCGGGGTGAGGAAGGTGCATCCCCACCCCGCCCCCACCTCCCCTCTCCCCCCACGCACTGCTCCCTCTAGCGGGGAGCAGCAAGAATGCGTGTTCCCACCCTGTGCCCCTAGGACTCCTGACAGCGGATGGGTGCTGTGGACTCTGAATTCTGGAGATGAGAAAAAGGCTCCCCCTGCTGCCACTCTCCCGGAAGGCCTTCGTACAGAACGTTAGCAGCCCAACCACGTGCCCCAGACAACCACGCCGAGGGACCCCAGGTGGTTCCCCCACGGGAAAGGCCACTCAGGGACACAGCACCAGGAGCAGAGACACAGCCGGAGCCTCTCCACCTGGAGGGGCTGCTCCAGGACCACCGCCCGGCCAGCTCTGTCCCTGCCACGGGATGCTCCCAGCCGCCTGCACATGATCCCGGGTCACCTGATCTCACTCCCCGACAAACTCGCCTTCTCGCTGGTCCTGCTGGGAGAAGCTGTGCGGGAAACGGCAGGTCCCGCGGCGAGTCCCACGGCAGGTCCCACGGGGCCGCACAGGAAGAAGCCCCAGGAGGCACAGCACACATGGTCTCCATGCGGCAAGGTGGACCCTGGGCAGCTGGTTCCCTCCCGGGCTCACAGCAGGCACTCAACCCCCCCCCCCGCCGGGCGGTGGCAACGTCAGAGCGGGGGGCGTGGGCTTACTTGCATTTCGTGTCTAATGTAACAAGGGGGATGAAACATAAAGAGGTGAATGATAATCACAAACCATCATCGACAATGCTTAAATGTTCAGCCACTATTTTTCAGAAAAGCTCCTTAATTCACTATTATAACTATATTTTTTATGTTTATGGAGCACCATCACATCCCACATACTGGGCTAGCTCTTTGCTAAGCCATGAAGGGAAATCATCATTACACACACACACACACACACACACACACACACACCGAGTGCACAAATACACAATACACATGCACACAGGTGCACAAATAAGTGCGGCCACATAAATACACACACTCGCACTCTTGTGCACACATACACACAGAGGAGCCTCCCGTCAAAGGGCCTGCTCGTGGCCTGATTACCGAGACTGGCCTGGCTCTGGGTGACCACCGCTGACGGGCAAGGAAAGGCTCCTTGCCACAGCCAGACAACGCCCCAGGCTAGCACTGACCCTCTGACCTCCAGCAGAGCCCAGAAGCCCGCCCCGAGCCCCCCACCAGGCACCAGAGAGGAACGTGGCCCAAGGTTGATTCAAACTGGAAAATGCACTTGCTTGTTATCTCCAGGCCAGTTTTTATTTCTCCATCTATATGGTAATATGGCTCAACTTTGCTTCTTATAGAAATGTTCAAACACGCGTGAAAGACAGAAAGCAATCTAACGATTCCCCTGGACCCATCGCCCAGTGTCCCGCCCACCCCGCGTCCTCCCTGCATGTCTTCCCCTCCCCGCACCTGCCCCATGACAGTGGAAGTGAGACCTGAGGACCAAAGCACATCCAGCAGCTTGGAGGCACTGAGTTCACAGTCGTGATCCACTGAGACGAGCCCAGACGGTCTTTTACACGTATTTGCAACAGCCAAGCAGGGCGAGGAGAAGCTGCTTCAGGTCAGGCCACAAGCCTGTGGGGGCTAACGGGGGGCCCCAGGCCCTGCCTCTCACCCTCCGACCCCCCTGAACCTGATGAGGAGCTTCACGGGCCTTGAGGAGCCTCCTGCCACTTAGAGTCCTATGGGAGCCAGGACACAGAGTCATTAGTATTTGAACCCCAAACCATCACCCTGAAAGCCAGAGGGACATCCCAAGACATCACTTGTGTGAGTCTAGGTGGCACAGGCCTGAGAAACATTTTCCATTAAGTCTGAATGTCTCTTTTCCATTTTTTTTTTTTTTTTTTTTTTTTTTTTTTTTTTTTTTTTTAGCTCTGCCTGTAACTCAAGGACGGAGCTTGATCTCTCAGAGTTGGAGGCAGGGGTGCTGCTGCATGGGGCCCCGGCTCCCGCGTGCCTCAGTTCTCGCTGTGCGGTCCTCTACGCACACAGCACCGCCTGCCTCCCTGCCCGCTTCCCGAACTTCCCGGAGAGGCGTGTGGGAGGACGCAAGCCCACCAGCCTTCAACACGGACCCCTCAAGAGTCCCCTGGAGCCCGCTCTCTCCACCTCACCTCCCGTTCACAGGTCTGCTGGGGCTCAGGGCATCTGTCCCTGGTGCTGATGCTCACGGGGCAGGAGGAGGTCCACAGAGACACAAGGCACAGCACCCAGGGACTCTGCAGGTAGGGGCCACACACCTGTCCCCAGTTCCCTAGGCGTTGGTGGCAGAGCGGGGGCTGGCTTCTTTTATGGATCAGAACCTGAGCTGGGGAGAACACAGCACCCACCAGGCACAGAGGAAGAAGGGGATCAGAACCTCATCTCCCACAGCCCCTCTCCTACACCCTATGTCCCACATGCCCCTGTCCCATGCCCCAATCCCATACTTCCCTGTCCTACACCCCCCTGTCCTACACACCCTGTCCCATGCCCCCCTCCCCTCTGTACCATACTCCCCTGTCCTACACACCCTGTCCCATGTCCCCATCCCACACCCTGTCCCATGCCCCCTGTCCCACATCCTATGTTCCACAGCCCCATCCCACACCTTATGTGCCACACCTCCTGTGCCCCACACCCTATGTCCCATGCCCCTGTCCTACACTCTCATGTCACCATGTCCCATTCACACACACCATCCAGAGCCAGAAAACAAGGAGGCAGACTTGGAAAATTTCCCAAAGATGGTGTCTAACTCAGCAGACTGTGCCCTCCACCTCTCCTGTCCCTCTTCCTCTAAGCTCAAACCTTTCATGATGTTTTGTTCTTGTGGATAGTTTGAAAAATTACTACAGAGTGGCTGGGACCTGGGGCAAGAGGAGGGGAGGAGGGCTCGGCACCCCCACATTAAACGAAATGAATCATGATTTGGTGTTTCTAGCGATAGCACAAGCATTCTCTGGGCAAGAGCAGGGGTGCGTTTGTTGTTCCAGACTGATTTACCTAAGAAAATGCTTCGGCACACGGTCTGCCTGCCTCCCCGGCTGCCGGGCCCCGGGCCCCGCAGCAGTAGCTGTAATTCTGGGGTGAGCAAATGTCTGGCGCTTAGCACAATGCCCCAGGGAAATTAAATATTCCGTAAACACGAGCTGCGCTGAATCATGATGCCGTTCGTTGCAGTGGGGTTCCACCAGGCCCAAAGACTGTTCCTTAGCCATAATTTCTTTTTCAGCGACGCGTCCAGTGAAATTCACAGTCTCCCGACGGCTGGAGCGCCTTCCTCCTTCTCGACCGTGCCCCCGACCTCGTGACAGGCTCTAAAAATGGCAGCTTGAGTGAAAGCTGAGTGGTCATTTTGGTCTCAGCTCATCTTTTTACAGCTTTCAAAGAATGTTTAAAATTCCTTCAGTTGAGCCTTAGGCTACATGTGAATTTTTTGAGGTAAGTAAACAAAAACTGTGATTTCCATGTGGGAATTCGTGAGGAATGAGCAATTCACAGCTTGGTTTTAAAGTAATGGCTCAGGAGCAGGCTTGGGCAGATGCCAGAAAATACACCCCAGGCTGACTTGAGGAAAGACCTTTCTCTCCAGATGAATAAATGCTCGAAAGCAAAGTGAAGTGTAATGCCAAGCGAGGGCCTCCTGCCCCCAGCGGAACCGGCCTCAGGAAGACCCAAGCCGGCTGAGCCAGGGTGAAGCAGGGGCCCGGACTGTGTCCTCACCTCCGAATGCAGGATGTTTACGCGGCCCTAGGGACCAGGGCCAGGTTCTTCTGTGGTAGGCCTTTCCTCCTGCAGGCTTAACCCCTGCGATGGGTCTTTTTCGCGTCTGTCGAGACAACTGGACACACACAGAGCCCTGGTCCGCAGCCTTAGCTACATGCTGCAGCAGCCGGAGACGTTCAGAAGCGCATGCCTGGGTCTCTCTCACGTTCTGACCACGTGGTCCAGAGCGTGGCTGGCTTCGGCCTTGCGATTCACACGTGCAGCGAAAGCACGAAGGCTTCCGCGCGTCCCCAGGGTGCCAACCGCGCATCCCCAGGGTGCCAACCGGGCCAGAGGGAAGAGCCTGGAGGGAACGGGGGAGGGACAGCGTTGGCGAGAGAAGAGGGAACGGGGAGAAGGGGAGGGACCGGAGGGCTTGTGAAGGACAGATAAACAGCCTACACCACAGAACACATCCCTGAGGGACAGAGGAAAATGTCCTTTGTGTGCCTCATGCCTGAGAAGGACAAAGTAGGAATGGAAATTCAATAAAAATAGTCACTCAAAGGCAAGATTATGCAACAAAATAAGATGAGAATGGAAACTGCAGATTCCGGGAAACAAACTGACCAAAACACCATCATTACAGAAATACCGTGTGAAGTCGAAACATCAAGGGAGAGGCAACACTCAGCCCACAGGGGCGGTGTGGGAGAAAGGCTGCAGGCTTGGTAAAGCAGCCCCGTGACACTCATGCACAGGGAGAGTCGTGCAGAGTCGAGTGTGGCAGACAGCCGACATGAACCGTCTCCTGCCGCTCCTATCACTAGTGCGCCTTCAGCTCCCTCCTCACTCAGTGCAACGTCCGGGACAAGTTCTAGAACTTTCCTGGCATATTCCCCTATCAAACTGTATCCCCACCAGACTCCTTCAAAACTCCCCTCTCCATCTGATGCGAATCCCACGCCCACCCCAGGTGCCGGCCTGGCTTCGTAGAGGGGGCTCGGCACGGCCTTCTCTGCCCACCTCCCTGGGCCTCTCAGAAGCAGCAGACACTCTCCTGGCCCCTCTAGCCTGCAGCCCAACTGTCCCTTCCCCGGCTTTCAGTCCCCTCCCAGACATACTCCTCCACCAGGAAGTCTCTGCTGAGCATCGGCTTTCCTCAGCTCTGGGCCCCGGGGCACAGCTCTGGACAAGGCAGGCCAGCGGCAGGTGCTCCTGGAGAGGGCCTTCCAGTGGATTCCACCACTTCCCAGCACGAGCCGGTCAAAATGCCGGGACGAGCCAGAAGCTCCCGTGTCCCTGCTCCACGAGCTGCGCTGATGCTGCAGGCCAGGCCGGGAGCCCCGACGGGGGTTGTGGGGAGCGAGCCCTTTCACATGGAAGGAAGGAGGAAGTGAGGGCTGCAGGGGTGAGGGCACAGGGAGGTCTGACCCCCGGACTGACGATGAGGGGGAGGTTTTGCCTCTGCTGCCTGCAGTCTCCTCTGCCCAGGGGCAGGGGCAGGGGGGTGGCATGCAGGCAACAGGCTTGGCTTTTGAGGGGTGCGTGCCCGGCCCCTTCTGTGGGTTGAATTGTGCCCCGGAAAAGATATGTTGAAATTCCAGCCCCCAGTGCCTCAGAATGTGACCAAAACCGAGGTAAGACGAGGGTCCCCTGGTGCAGTCTATGCGAGGGGCCCTGGCCCACCTGGAGCTCGTGCCCACGCTCTGACACAGGAACGGCTGCCACGGCGCGGTGAGTGTGAGTGTGTCAGCTCAGGACGGCATCCCGCCCGTGGGGATCTGTCCTCCCAGACAAGCCCGCTGGGCCTATGCAGCAAGGCCAGTCCGACTCCCCCACCCCACCCGAGGCCTGGGGACTGGGATGTGGAAAGCGCCCGGGAGAGTCTCCAGGAGGCAGAGGGAGCCGCACAGGGGCAGGGTCTGAGCCCACTGGGTTGCGGGATCCGGGGGGAGGCTGCAGGGGTGTCTGCTGAGCTCTGCCTTCAGAGCAGACCCAGTCCCCTCCACAGGGCCGACGGGTGAGCTCTCACTGGGATGGGGGGCGTCTGCAGCCTTAGAGCAAACCCTCCTCCCCCCAAGCTGCCTTTCAGAAGGGAAGGGTTTCCATCTCTTGCAACCAAGTAACTCCCGGGAGGAGAAGCCGCTCAACGTCAGGTTCTCCGGTGGCCTGTAGTGCCCCCGGCTCCACGGGGCTCTGAAACACCTCCTGAGCTGCACGCTGCCTTTCTGAAGGAGGATGGGGCAGACGCCGGCCCAGAGCATGCTACCCTGTCCCTACAGATCAGACGGGAATTCAGGGGGGACAGAGAGCGAGGCAAACAGAGCCAGGGCGGAGCCTGTGCAGGTGAGCTAACACAGAGGCTCCCGGGACGCCAGGTGCCGTGCTGGTGTCCCTGCAGGCTGGGCCTCCACTCAGGGCTAGATCCCGTTCGCTGGACCCCCAGTTTCTCAGGATGACCTCCTACAGCCAATATCAGTAGTTCCCCCATAAGCGGAAACCTGCCCCATAAATGGGGACCCCCCCCATAAACAGGGAGCTCCCCCATAAATGGGGACCTCCCCCCATAAACAGGGACCTCCCCCATAAATGGGGACCTCCCCCCATAAACAGGGACCTCCCCCATAAACGGGGACCTCCCCCCATAAACGGGGACCTCCCCCATAAATGGGGACCTCCCCCCATAAACGGGGACCTCCCCCATAAATGGGGGCCTGCAAAAGAAATGAGACAGTTCAAAGCACACTAAATGCAGGTTAAATGCAACCTCCAGCAGACAGGGGGCCTGCAGATGGGGGGAGGTGGGCTGCAGACACGGGGCCTGCAGATGGGGGAGGTGGGCTGCAGACACGGGGCCTGCAGATGGGGGAGGTGGGCTGCAGACATGGGGCCTGCAGATGGGGAAGGTGGGTGCAGACACGGGGCCTGCAGAGGGGTGGGAGGTGGGCTGCAGACACGAGGCCTGCAGAGGGGGGAGGTGGGCTGCAGGCAGGGGGCCTGCAGAGGGGGGAAGGTGGGATGGGGAAACTTGTCTTCCTTCAAACAGGGGACCTGTCTTCCAGCAATGGGGGCCAGCAGTCACCTGTTCAGGCCTGGCAGGAGAGAGAAGGAACGGTCCACTTGGAGCACTTCAAAGCACCCCCACTGGGGCCAGCCAGGCCGAGTTCTCAAGGTTGCACTGCCCTTGGCCCCCCAGGCCGGGCCACCCCCCGACTTGGCAGCGCGGTAAACCACAGGGTCCTGACGTGCTCAGGGGCAGCCCCGAGAGCAGCTGTGTGCTCTCCAGCAGATCTTCCGAGGAGGTACACACTGAGTCTGAAGGCAGGAGCATCCTGCGGGGCCATGAAGGATAGCGGGCGACCCTCCAAGAGGGCGTTGCAGGAGAGTCTTGGCTGCCTGCCGGGCACCCACTGGGCCCGAGAGCAGCCGACCGATCGTGCTGAGTAGCCGGGTTCCCGAAGACGCAGATTTGTCCCCATGGTGCCTTCTGTGGCCCGGGCTGGCAAGGTGCTTTCAGCCACGGTTTACAACTCTTCCTCTTTTCTCCCTAGATAAGTTTTTCTACTTCACTCACTTTTTTTTTTTTTTTAAGCAGCCTCTATGCCCAGCGTGGAGCACAATGTGGGGCTTGAACTCACGACCCTGGGATCATGGCCTGAGCTGAGATCAAGAGATGGGTCCTTGGAACACCTGGGGGACTCAGTCTATTAACTGTCTGCCTTCGGCTCAGGTCATGATTCTGGAGTTCAGGGATCGAGCCCCACATCGGGCTCCCTGCTCGGCGGGAAGCCTGCTTCTCCCTCTCTCACTCCCCCTGCTTGTGTTCCCTCTCTGGCTGTGTTTCTGTCAAATAAATCAATAAAATCTTAAAAGAAAAAAAAAGAATCGGGTCTTTCACCAGCTGGGCCACCCAGGTACCCCTTCAATCACTGTTTCTACAAGATGAACGCTTGATGCTATCGAGTCCATTTCGTTGTTCTTGAAGGGGCCGTAGTATTCCCAGCGATAGGTCTGGGCTCTTCCCTTCCTCGCCGTTGGGTCAGTCCTCGTAAGGAAGGTGTGGGGACAATGCAAAAAACGTCTGTGACCATCTTGTCTTTGGGATGAAGGTGGGAAGGGAAACAGACCCAGAAAGTACTTTTCTACCCCCGACAGGGAGCCAGGTGAGAACAGGCCAGACCCAGAGTCAGAGACGTGGGGCACCTGCCTGGCAATGAGGTCAACTGGGGTGAGTTCCACTCCACAAACATAAAGCGAGGCCAGAGGTCTGGGTGATTCTGTGACTTTTTTCTACAACCAGTGAGGCATGAGTGCAATGCTTTCTCCCTACTCAGCTCTATAGGAAGTCAAGAAAACTGACAGGTGTCGGGGACCTCGCTGTGGGCTCGGATGCTCAGTCACAGATATGAGATGTAGCCTCTCACTGTGAGCACACTGACAGGGGGGCCTGGACCAGCTGCTGGTGGCTAACCATCATACACCCTCCATGAGCCAATTCTCAACTCACTCCGTGGATGAAGATTCTGAGGGTCAGAGTGGACCAGTGACTTTCTGGGTCCCACAGCTGGTAGGCACCACAGCCAGAGCTGAAGTCAGGGCCACTTAAGGGCCAAACCCTGCTCCTCTTGCCACATCAGGTTAAGTCCACATGGACTCATTTTCATGACCATGAGCATAATTATGAGTATCATCATAAGTACAAGGAGAGCATAGAGAAGCATGGCGGACACACATGGTGAGCCTGTACAGTTAGAGGAAATGGACCAGCGCAAGGCTGTGCTCTAAATTTGGTGCCGGGAAGAGAGACACTGGACAGCACTAACACCATCTGCTACTTCTCTCGGACCTTCCCAGGCAGAGTGTCTTCACTTAAATAGAGATTTTCTGAATGAGATTTCGAGGGTGATAGAACCAAAGAGCCGTAATCAGCGGCACAACCCTTTGTGAGAGCTTGGCGAGCCGTGGCGGCTTCCTGTGTCCCTCCCCCAGAGCACCTTCGCCTTTGCTCCTCAGGGGGACAGACGTCCAGACTCTTGTCTGAACCTGATCAGGACTGCGTTCTGTCCACGGTCCTCAGGAGCTGGAAGGAGGCTGCTGTCCACATGAGGCTCTAAGCCCATGAGCACAAAAACTGCTCTCGCCCAACCATGACCAATGATGAAAGAAGCAACACAAGGAAGACAGTACAGAAGCTCCTCAAGAAAACAAGAAGAGATCTACTGTAGGACCCAGAGGCCCCTCTCTGGGGTGCACTCTGAAGGAAAGGAAATGAACACCTCGAAGAGACGGCCTCACTCCCATGCTGACTGCAGTGTGGTTCACGAGAACCAAAGCAGAGAAGCAAGCCACATGTCCATCGGCGGAAGGGAGGACAAAGAGGATGTGGGGGTCTACACTAGGGAATACTACTCGAAGAGATCCTGCCATTTGAGACAAACTTGGATAAACTTGCAGAACATTTAGCTAAGTGAGATGAGCCAGACACAGAAAGGCGGGGGGGGCGGGGGGGGGAAGCCCAGCACAGTCTTGCTTATATGTAGAATCTAAATGATTCAAACTCATAGAAGAAGAGGGTAGAACGATGGTGGCAGGAGCAGGGAGGTGGGGGAAATGTTGTTCCAAAGGTACAAAGACGCAGTTACGTAGGATGGATGGGCCTAGGGGCCCGAGGCATGCCACCATGATGACAGTTAACGATACTGTCGTGAACGCTAGAAATCTGCTGAGAAAGTAGACTCACCACACACATGAAACCATTAACTATGTGAGGAGGTGATATGTTAATTACCTCGACCTCAGTAATCTTTTCACTGTGCATATGTATGTCAAATCATCATGGTAGACACCCTAAATATGTGTAATTCTTACTATAAAATAATTTTTTTAAAAAAATGGGCATCACCAAACCAAAGAATACAACAGACTAAGTAGGTATTCAGGAAAGGGAGGGAAAGGGGAAGTGGGGGAAGGAGGGAAGGAAAGATGAAGGGAGGAAGGGAGGGAGTGAGAGAGAAAGAGAGAGAAGGAGAGGAAGGGAGGGAAGAAGAAAGGAAGGAAGGAGGGAGGGAGGAACAGAGGGAGGAAGGAAGCATGATGGGTGAACGAACTCACCTCCTTCCTCAGGACACGACTGCCCATCAGAGACCCTGCCTGTACCAAGTCAGCATCCCGGACAGCTCACCCTCTCCCCCTGGACCCATCTCCTCCCACCTGTACACCTGTTCTCAGAAGTTGGCGTCCACATCTAGTGATCTAGTAGAAAACGTTTCAATATATCAACCACCAAAAACTATTTTCTTCAATCCCTTTATACTGCTAATAAAAATGCAAAATATTGCCATAATTAAAGTTTTAAAATTAAACCAAAATAAGTTAAACAGTTCCCATTATTCATCTTATTGCTCAGGCTGATATAAAAGATAATATTTACTAACTGCTGTCATAATGAAAATTAAGCTTTTATGTACTTAATGGGCTTTCTGATATAACTCAGCTCCCCCCCCCCAATTATTCTCAAGCAATTAAACTTTTAAGTGGCGGTCTTACTGTAGCCCATGTCAGAAACCAAGAGGAGGGTTTGAGAACACGGATGGGTAGCAGCTGAGACAGTCACCCCGTGGTGGGGCGCTCCTCCAGCAGCTATGAGAACAGCCGGGGTCGGGGTCGAACATGCCAGCCCTCCCCCGCCTCCTTCACATCCTCCCTGTGCCGAGAAGACTCCTCTAACCGTCCTTAACCAAGATGCCACCGGTGTTCCCATATCCCATGAGGACACAGCCCCTGGGGTCCCCCTTTAACAACGAGATGTGCCAGCGAAGGAGAACGCACAGTCACTCCCTGAGTTTAAAGACCCATCACCCCTCACCCTCCTGTCGATGTTAAATGGAAATAGTGTTCTAGGGGGAACAGGAGTCCCGGCCTGAAAGCTCCTCTGGAAATGGGGGGCGGCTGGACCTCGGACACAGGAGGATCAGGCCAGTGGGGCCCAGACAGCATTTCCTGCGGCTCCAAGCAGGAGCACCAATGTGGCCTCCGGACCCCAGCCCTGTCCCCGTGGAGGTAGCTCACTCACACGGTTCTCATGAGCCCCTTGGGCTGAGCCTACACCCCCTCCGACGTTCAGCCACCACACCAGAGGTCAGAGCGGTTGACAACATCCTCAAAATGTAGCTCCCGCTGCATGCCCGCCGCGTGGTAAGACGGTGCGCGCTGGGGCCCGGGCAGTCCCCAAGGGCTTGCCCGGAAGCTTGACACCAGCCCGCAGGTGGCAGGAAGAGGCCCCACACCACTGTCTGTGACTTTGACATGACTTCGCTCAGATTATCCCTTCAGGGAAAAGCAGTCAGTGCAACAGGGTCTGTAATGAGGAAAATAACTACGTATTTTAAATCTGGGTTCTCCTTAAATCCATCACCACACTACTAACCTCAAACATCATAACGACCCTAACTCTGTGCCCAATCAATTGCATTATTCAGTTTTATTGTTTTTCTCTCAATTAAACCTTGCTGACGGGGGCCAGTTTCTCTTATGAGGGAAGAAGGGTCTAGAGCACTCCGAGCTCCGGGTTACAGGCTGCAGGCCGCTAAAGGCTTGTCCTGGCGCCATCCCAGCCCCACCCAACACCGCGAAGTTTCCAACTCCGAGAATTCGCAAGCATTAAAAGGGGTCATCGATACTCATCATCTCGCCATAACTATATTGATTCTAAGGGCAAGGGATTAAATTTGATGTAGAGAGCTCTAGAGTTTTACTGGTGCATCTGAAGAACATTTCAGGATCTGCACTGGAATTTCAAGCCCGTTCAGATACCTGGTGTTTCAGAGCCAGTCACATGCTTATCAGGTTCGAAATCGAGCTAGTTCCTGGGGACCGTTTAGAACCAACTATCCGCCTACAAGGAGATAAAGATGCTGGCCACATTTAAAAAAAGAAAGAAAGAAAGAAAGAAAGAAAGAAAGAAAGAAAGAAAGAAAGAAAGAAAGAAAGAAAGGAAGGAAGGAAGGAAGGAAGGAAGGAAGGAAGGAAGGAAGGAAGGAAGGAAGGAAGAAAGCAAGCAGCTGTTCTTCAAGGAGATTAAGCTCCATGGGAAAACACAAATGTCCCAGTGCAGGAAAGGGCTGAGTGACAGAGCAAGCTCTCCGCTGGCCTCCAGGCGGTTGGATTC
>PITA01030771.1:0-16083 GCA_004023965.1 Spilogale gracilis | reverse complement strand
AACAACAGAGACTTTGGACACAGAAACAAACTGAGGGACTTGGAGGGAGGGGGTGGGGGGATGGGAGAGCCTGGTGGTGGGTACTGGGGGCACCTATTGCATGGAGCACTGGGTGTGGGGAATGGGGAATGAATCTTGGAACACTGGGGAAAAAATTTTTTTAAGTAACAAAAAAAAATAAATAAAAAATAAACTTCAAAAAAAAAATTGAAATGGGTCTCTCACGTCTTCTCTCACACAGAACGGTATCCAACCCCAGATTTCTGTCCCCGAAATGCAGTGTGTGAGGGCATCGATGTGTAGATGCGATGCCTCCAGGAACCACGGTGTCTGAGGGCGCACACACACGCGTGTCTGCTCATGCGGCGGTGCAGTCGGGAGTGCGGGTCTTTATTTCTCGTTGTATCAGCGGCCGTGGAAAGAGTTTGGAGTGTCTGAACTGCCCTAGTTGCAGGCTCATTAGTAGGAAGCAGAGAGCAGAGGTTTTATCTCAAGTTCACGGGAAAGGCCAGTAAAACCCCACTTTTTCCCCCGGTTTGGGACTTGCAGGTGAGGTTGGGCTGTGGAGGCGCGAGGGGCCGCGGGCCCGTTGAGACGCCGCAGCCCCGATGACGCGCGGAGGAGAAGGCACGCGCCGTGGGTCGGCTCTCTGGCTCGGGCGGCCCTGGTGTGTTGGGTGACCCGTGGCCACACAGCCGTGCGGGGGCTTCTGCGGCCCGCGCGCCCTCACTGGCGGTGGCCCCTTCCGCATGGAGTCCCGTGTTCGTCCTGCAGGTGTACCTCTATGACGCGGGCTCGAGCACGTTCTCTCACAGACTGGCCGGACACACGGACACCGTCACGGATGTGGCCTTCTGCCCGTCGGCCCCCCAGGTACGACTCCTCATGCGGGGGCGCCTCCACCCCTCTCCTCACGGTCTCTGTGTCTGCTGGCCTTTGTTCGGTGAGACCCTGTCGAGTTCACAGTGACCTGCGAGTTCTCACCGCCTGGGCGCAGAGCGTGTTGTGCCGTGAACGTGTTCGTCCTCCAGCACACTTGCTCGTGCCTACGGAACACGCGGGCATGTCTGGGCCGTGGCGGGCACGCGGCCGTGGGCAGCCCCAGAGCAGCAGGGAAGGGTGTAGAGGAGTCTCATCCACGGAATTTGAGGGGGGGGAACCGCAAAATTAAAGGCATTCAGGTAATTAGCAGGAGTGATGAGAAGAGAGTTACACCAGCTGCAAGCGAGCCACCGGGAACGTGCGCGGTCTTGCCTTACCATGCCGCCTGTCAAGCGCGGTGAGTGTGGGGGGACGCGGGCTCCGAGGGCAGCATTACTGTGGGAGGGGGTCCGCGGCCTGCTGCCGTCACAGGCACCATGGACGCTCAGGCACGTCGGCTTTCACTGACACCGGACGTCCCGGCACTGACCACACAGCCCCTGTCCACGCCACGGAGGTCCTCCCGTGGCTCGTCCTGGTGTCAGCGTGACCCGGCTGTGCGGTCACTGCTGGAGGACGTCCGGGTTGCAGTGTTCTCTGTGTGTGGTTATGATGCACGGAGCCCGACCCGAGGCCGTGCTGCGGGGAGCACGGGGACCCGCTTCTCTGGTTGGGAATACGTGTTGTCGTTAGCTGTTGGAGCGGCTCGGCTGGTGCTTGAATCCCCTGACGGACCTGGCACTGGGGAGGCGGACAGGTGTCCGGGAGGGGAGGAGCGCAGACGGTGCGGCAGGGTGAGAGGTCGGCGAGGCCGGTGGCAGTGGGCAGGCTGCCGCGACCCGCAGGCGGGGGCTGATGCCAGTGGTTCTGAAAATTCAATATTGGCATGAAAATGTCTGCATAACGGTGTGAGGTGCTGCTCTGACGCTTGACAGTTTTCAAGGGGTTACGAGGAGGAATGGGCGGCGAGAGGGACTGGCGGTCCTCCCGGCACGGTGGAAAGGGGGGTTGGCGCCCAAGCCGGTTTTCTGGCTCTTCATCTCAGGAAGCCAAGCCGCCACACAGAGCGCGAAGGAGCATTTTCAAACATGAACGTGCAACACTGCGATTCACTTGATAAAATTGCTGTTGAGGTTTTGGAATGGCGATGAAGCCACCAGCGCTACCTGTGCTCGCATGTGGAAGTTCAGAACAGAAAGTCCCACCGTCCAAAGCTTTGTGCGACCACAGTTCTCGGGAAGGCCTCCGCGAGCGCTTCCTGAACCGTGGCCTCGTGGGCTTCAAGGTCTCTGTGGTTTAGTGTATTTGTTTGCTTTTAAGACACACACGCATTTTCCATTCACTCACGTTTCCCAAGTCAGAACGAAGCTCCGAGCCCTCCCGCGTCCCCTGAAGTGCGTGTCCCTGTGTTTACCAGGTCACTGGGGGCCGTCGACTAAGCGGCCTGACCGTGCCTTCTATTCTCAGGAAACTGTTCGATGCTGCATTTGTAGAAAGAGACTCCTCTGAGTTCCAGTCGTACCAACGTTCAATGTGTTAGCATTTGAAGCTCCCGTCCAGGCGGCGGAGGGCCCGTGCGTGCGCGGAGGGCGGCCGGGGCTTCGGCCCTGCGGGTGGCAGCGCCCGGTCCAGGGGGGCGGTGGCTCTCTGTGTTCCCGCAGGGCGTTGTGACTCACGCGGGGGCTGCACTCCCCCTGGGCGCCTACAGACGTGCCCTGTTCTCACAAGACGACACAAAACAAGCGCCCCCCCCCCCCGCCACGTGGTGCGGGAATCCGCGTGTCTGGGTTAGTGTCGTGGGCGCGGGGGGCCTGGTGGCCCTGAGCCCTACAGACCCGCATGGCAGCCGGCCAGGCGGCCTTCCCTCCTCCCCCCGCGGCCCACCTTCTCGTTCCTCGCAGGAGCTGGGCCTGCTCCCTCTTGACTGGAAGCCGCTCGTGCGGATCAGCCATTAACCTCCGAGCTCTCCCCCCGGTCGTGTGGTCGGCTCCCCCAGGGGCTGCTGTGCCCGGGTCAGTGCTGGGCCTGCAGGTGCCCCCACGGGCCAGCCCCGGGTCAGGAGCTCGTCAGGGCGGGGATCACGAGAGCCCCGCAGAGTCGGCCCTGGGGTCTGGGTGTCCCGTCTGGGAATGTGATGTAAGGGCCCTGTCCCTCGTGGCCGGATGCTATGGAGGAGATGATGACCTCACGTCGGGGACACGGCATGACTTTTGGGAGGGCAGGAGATGGGTTACTTGACTAGGTTTTTGTTAAATACATTTTAATTATGAGAAACATCATTCCTTCTAAGAATCAAAGTCTGGTCCCTTCGGAATACTACCAGGTACGGTTAAAGAAGTGAGTCTTTCGCCGGTGCTGCTGCTGCTCAGGCATCAGATAAGGCTTGTGAGTCTTTGGGGGCACATTGCACTTGTGCTGATGAAATCATTCTCACAAGGCGTGTGGCTGGGAGAGGGCTCTGAAAACGTGCAGGAACCCCGGCAGCTCCTGGGGAGGGTGGGCTCGGGCCCCAGAGACGGCGGCGGCGTCTCACATCCGGCTGGGCAGCGCTGCTGAGTCCCCGTGGCCCACGCGTGGCGCGGAGGCTGTGCCCTCAGGTCGGGCTCGCTGCACACAGGCCACAGTGCTACTGGTCCCAAGACGTGTCCTTTCAGGTATTTCAGTGTTCGGGGTAGGGCCGGACACCCAGAAAGCCCCCAGGGACCTCACCCTGGCTGGGACTGTGGCCGAGACGAATGAGGAATCCCAAGCGGGTGCTACAGAAGGGAGAGGCCCGGGTGTGAGCTGATGGGCTCCTGGTTGGAAGGGACGGGGCCACCGGCCACCTGAGAGGGTCAGGAGGAAGGGGAGATTGTGGTTTAGCTACGGCGGAAAGCTACTCCATGTGAAGACAGAAACGAGGCGTTGGCTGGAATGTGTAACAAAAAGAAATATAATTTTCATCGTGTTATCAAACTACGTTAGTATCGTAATCATCAACTTCATCTTGTGTCAAGTGTGAAATAAAGAGAGCACTGAGGAAGGCGATACGAAAGCTCCTCCTTACTGAGAGTGGGCAGTGGAGCCCTGTTTCCCATTTTACAGCTGTGTGCCGTGTGGGGCCTTGAGTCTCCCTGGCCAGGCCGGGTTGTACTCAGACCATGTCCAGTGCTACCCTCGGACACGAGGTAGAGACGTGGAGCCATCCAGTAGCACGTGTAGACGAGAGGCCGAAGAAGGCAGGTGCGTTCGGGGCCCAGTCTACGGAGCATGGCTCAGGCTGCACCTCAGAATCCCCGGCAAGGGAAGAAAGGAGGACCAGATGCAGGACGTGTGCAGGACGGCATGGTGCCTGTTCCCCTCCTCAGGCCCACGGCCCCTGGTGTGGAGAAGGAGAAGGGAACAGTTAAGGAATGGAAATCGGAGAGCTTCTTATTTTCCTGTAAGGTCACGGTACTTCGCAGTGGACGTCGAGGACGGACGTCCCGGTGTTACGGGGGTGCTCACGTGTGGTCTGGAGTGTGCGGGGTTTCCTCCGTCTGGATTCATTAATCTCCTGTCGATAGGTCGTTAACTGTGGTGGTTCGGAGTCAGAGAGCGGAGACTTTACAAGCCTCCTGATATGTGCACAGGAGTGTTTTCCAAAACATCCCCCATTGCTTGTTTCCTTCCCAGGTCAGGTCATTGACGCTTTCATTACCTCTGTTAACTTCATCACCAAGAACGAGTAGCTTATTACTTTATTTTGCCTTTTTATTTATTTTTATTTTTTTTAAAGATTTTTTATTTATTTGACAGAGAGAAACACAGCCAGAGAGGGAACACAAGCAGGGGGAGTGAGAGAGGGAGAAGCAGGCTTCCCGCCGAGCAGGGAGCCCGATGTGGGACTCGATCCCAGGTCTCCGGGATCATGACCTGAGCCGAAGGCAGTCGCTCAACCCACTGAGCCCCCCAGGCGCCACCTTATTTTGCCTTTTTAATAAATACTACGAAGATGATGCATTATTCCGTATGCTATTAATTATTGGAGTTTTTCGTTTTAGAATTGTTTGTATAACAAATTGCACGTCCTTCATATCTTATCTTTTGGACCCAATTTAAAGTTGACATTTTGTCCTTTGTATTCACAGTGTTTTTTTGTAGATTCAGTCTTGCTTTTTATTTTGTTATTTTCTTTTTCAAGCATAGAACTTGGGTCTCCTCTAATTACGCTGGGCCTAGAAAGTCTTTTTCTCTTCAAAATTTGTCCCCCTGATGAGACTATGGTGGAATCCTTCACGGGAGATTGTGATCTATAAGCCCCCTGGCTGTGTGTGACCTCCCAGTCGCGGTGCCCGGGTCGTACGGGAGCTTCGTTCCGTGGATTGCTGCGTCTCCGGGCTCGCCTGCCTTTGTCTGATGCGATATTGTCATATTCGGATGAACGCTGGGGCTCGACTGTGGAAGGACACGAGGACGCCGAGACGGACATGTGTTTCTTTTTCTGCGCGCCTGTTAGTTTGGTAAGGTCACGGGTTGAGGCCGGTGCCAGGTACTGTAATTATCAGAACCTGGGCTGTAGCGAGGCCGCGAGACCCGGTGCCGACCTTCACACCCACGGGAGCCACAGACAATATTGCGTGCAAGTCATCTTTGGTCAAGACTTAGGAAATTTTATTTACTGAAGCATTTGAGGACGAAAGTTAGACCCACCTGTTCAGAACAGGCCCCCTTACTTTGAGAGTTGTGTTCAGCTCTGTCAGTGAAAAATGACCTAAGTCTTTATCTGGGAAAGGGGGGTTTTCCTTGGTTTTTAAGCTGAACGAAGTTTTGCTGGCTCCCTGGAACGGGAACCCGCAGGCCTCTCTCGTGCCTGGAATCAACACACTGGTGACGTTCAGCCGGCCCGCAGTGTTCATCGTTTTCTGAGTCTAGGAATAGTCTGAGGACGATTGATATTATAGGGATTTGTGATGCTTTAAGGATTTTGATATGTTAAAATATTTGATTCCAGCTTGAAATATTAATTGACTTAGATTTGTGACTTTTTAGTTGAGAAAAATGAGAAATTTTGCTGTTTGTGAACAGCATTTGAATTTTAACAGAAGCTGAAATTCACCAGATTTATAAGTTTACTTTCTTTATTTTTGAGAATTGGGAGCACTTTCCTTTTAGCCTTTTTTTCATTTAAAGTATTCAAGAAAATGGAACATATTTAAAGTGAATCTTGACAGTTTTAGAGTAACTTAAATCATAAACTTAATTCATTGCCTACAGGTTTTTCATCTGCTCATCCCGAGTAGATCAAACGTAAAAGAAAGCCACCTTACATATGACTGTCTAGACTTCTAGGTATAATAATAAGACACTAAGTCGAATGAAAGGCTTAAGGAAACTAGGTCTTAAAATTTGACTCTTTAATAAATCGAATTATAATTTTAAAAAGTCAACATGAACCAGCGATGTGCAGCTTCGTTGTGGAGATGGGAGTGAAAAGCTGGGATGCGGAGTCACCCTCCCCGGGCCCTTCGGGAGGGTCGCGCTGTGACAGGACGAGGCCGCCCGTGCGGGGCCCCCGGGGGCATGGTGGCGGAGGGGCGGCGGGGATGGCGGTTGGCGGAACTCTCGCCCCCACAGCTGACACAGAGGGCTGAGCGCGGCCCCGCGGTCCACACCAGCTCAGTTTACGAGAAAGTGGCACGCAGCTTAGCTCTGGGCGTTTAGGATCTCCACGCGGTTCGGGATTTGAAGGTCACTAATGTGTCACTGCGGGCACGTGGCCTTCATTAAACGGGACCCGGCCTCCCCGTTTCTGTGGTGGCATGGTTCTGCATGTGGTCGTAGATGTGTCTGCCTCTCACGGTGGGGTTCGGGCTGGGGGAGCCCGTCGGCATGTGGCCTGCTCCCCCTCTCAGCTGGGCCGGGAGAAGGACGGCCGTCTGCAGAGCCATCTGTCCGGGGACTGGAGATGTGTGCCGTCGAACTCCGCTCTCACTCCGAGGGGAACCCTAAGCCCCAAGCCCATTGCTGTTGGGGGCAGATGCACAGACAGGCCGCACGTCGCGGTGCTCGCCCCCCGGTGAGTGGCGGGCAGGAGCGGTCAGCATCGAGTGGAGCCTGTTCCGAAGGCCAGGGCGACAGAAGGAAGACTCACCCTATCGGCAAATGAGAAAAGGGGATTAACACTCAACTCCTCAGGGACGGCCGTGACGGGAAGTGCAGTGGCTTCTCCGTGTGCGATTCACGAACACACACTGTGAGGGAGATAGTTTCTTCACTGTTTAAAGTCAGGAAGGAGATAAATACGTAGTCTAGATTCTCAACATCTAGTGAGGTGTCTTTAGTAGATGAAAGTTAATGACCAGTCCCCTTCCAATAAACAGCAATGGACGGAGGGCCCCTGGGTTCTGTCTTACTTGGAGTAGAGTATCAATTTGTGTAGGTGTTTCTAATTTACGATATCATGTAGAACTTAATATTAAAAATCAGTCTCCTTGATGACTGACCGAGAGCAACGTTTCATCTTGGTATAAAATCTTACCTAAATAAACACATACATAAATAAATGGACTTTGCGCCAGCACTGCGTCTGTGGGGGCTACTGACCCCTGCTGGTCCAGAGAGCGGCTCTCCAGCCCGCCGGGGGCCGTCAGCTGGGGGTGGGTGGGGGCCCAGCACACCTGGCTTTCTGTTCTCTAAGGGGAGCACCTCTCTGGGATTGTTTCCCTAGGGAATACTTCTCCGAGGGTGGCTTTTCCTCTTATATTTTTGAATGTGGAACTCACACAGACCACCATCCCTTCATACATCTGTGAGTTTTGCAGAAAATACTCTAGCAGTTCGTAAGATGTGCAGGGTTGGGGTGAGCAGGAGGAGAGAGCCCGGGCTGTGGCTGTCGCAGGAGCGGATAGCAGTGCCCCGCGGGGGGCTTCACGTGTGGGCGTCCTTGCTGGGCCCTCCCAGCTCCCAGCCTCCGCTCCGCGTCCTGGGCTGTGAGCCTCAGCGCCGACTGTGGTGGGAGTCAGGGCCAGGACCACGGCTGGGGAGCAGGCCACCGTCTGTCCCCGGCGCGGCGGGGTGCTGTGGGCCCCTCAGATCCCGCGGTGCGCGTGTCCCCCCCACCCCCGTTTGGATGTGCTCATTTACTTCAAGATACTTTCTGGTCTCCTTTGATTTCCACACTGATCTGTGGATTATCCAGACATGTCCTGGTAGGTTTCTAAATACACGGGGACTTTCCTGAGATCTTTCCTTTAACGACATACGGAGACCATGGATGGTGTGGCCCGAAGCCACCGAACTGGGGTTCACGGCCCGTGTCGGCCGGCGGTGGACAGGGCTGCGGACGTCCGTGTGGCCAGGTGGCCTCGGCCGATTCTGCCTTCGTCAGCCGCTGAGAGCGGCCTTGTGGTCTCCGTCCAGAGCTGTGGGTTTTCCCTTTCTCCTCCTAATGCCAGCAGCTAGGCCAGGATCCTTCTGTTCTCCGGCGAGTGCACCCCTTCAATTTCAGGAAATGGTTGCCGGGAGCCGGCCCCGGCAACAGTCTGGGCTCCCAGAAGGTGGTGACGGCGTCGGCGATGTGAGGAGACCAGACGCGAAGAGTGGTGCGGGGATCTCCTGAAAACCGTGTCTTCAGGGCTCTTTATTTAAAGATTTTTTGTTACAGATCATCTGGAGGGAAGGGTGTATGATGAAAGAGATTTGTAAGAGCTTACACAGACTTCTTTCAGGTTTCCCATCATAAATTCCCCAAGACATCAGCGCCGTTCAGGTGCCGTAAACTCAGGACAGAGCAGAGCATCCCTAATTGTGGGCGGAAACAGGCCCTGGTCCACGGGCAGTCACATCAGTCTAGCTTTAGGCAGCAGCTGGTTCTGTCTTGTCTGATCGCAATGGAGCGTTTTCTCCCCTGGCCGTGCGAGGCAGAGAGTGGTCACGCAGGCGAACGGTGGACGGGTGGTCGTGGAAACTCTAAGTAACTACATTTAAACTATTAAGTAAATTGGTATTGATAATAGTCTCAAAGTGTATCTACGCAGGTTATAATGATCAACTACTGGTTTCCGCTATAAAGGAAAGTGTCATAAACACATAGTATGAGTGAAGGTCAGTGAATAGACTCACACCGCCTTTGTGTTACCCCTCCTAGCGTTCTTTCCCATCACCCTTCACGATTCCAACGTACAGATCTGTCAACTTGGACCAAGGAGCTATGCACCAAGGCTGACGTGCGTGGGCTTTTCGAAGTTAAGTTATTTTGTATAACTAAGGTAGACTCATGGGATCAAACCAAAGGCTGTAGTTTTCCCTTAAACAGTGAAAACAATTGTGCCACATCAGCACAACCTGCTGATCATCCAGGTCTGTGTCAAATAGATCTGTAACTGCTTTTGCACCCGCCCTAGAGACAGGGTCAGTATTGTTACTGCAGGGTGTAGAGTGATTACCTAAATCCACAGAAGCCGAGACCATTGAGGCAGAGGGAGCAAGGAATACAGATAAGAGATACAGAGATATGATTACCAGGAGGAGGATTAAATGGAACTATGTGCCTTGGATGAGCATTTGCCCAAGCACACGTCCCAGGAACACAAAGGACATGTTGCCCCGGCCCACAAGGTATGTGGCTTTCCAGATTCTTGGTGGGGAAAGCCCGAGGGGCTTTTATCCACATTCACGGGTACCTCCAAAGTTCCTGGTGGCTTGGGCATGGCGGGAGGGGCGGATCACGCACCATCCCCGACAAATGGTCTCTTTATTCACTTTGAAATGTGCTTTAATATAAAGATAGCCACTCCAGCTCTCTTTTCATTAGTGTTAGGATAGTATTTTCTGTTTTGTTTCCTTTTAACCTGCTTGGGTCATTTATTTTCTGTGCATTTCTCATAGGTACCTAATTTTGTTTCGTTATTTTAACCAATTTCACTATCTCTGCCATTCAGTTGGTGTATTCTGACTGGTTCCGTTTGATGAGATTATTTTTTTTATTTTTTTAAAGATTTTTTTTTTATTTATTTGACAGAGACAGAGATCACAAGTAGGCAGAGAGGCAGGCAGAGAGAGAGGAGGAAGCAGTCACCCTGCTGAGCAGAGAGCCCGATGTGGGCCTCGATCCCAGGACCCTGAGATCATGACCTGAGCCGAAGTCAGAGGCTTAATCCTCTGAGCTACCCAGGCGCCCCGAGATTATTTTTTTTTAAGATTTTATTTATTTATTTGAGTGACAGAGAGAGAGCACGAGCTGAGGGGGGGGCAGCTCAGAACCCAATGCAGGGCTCGATCCCATGACCCCGGGATCATGATGTGAGCTGAAGGCAGCCACTTAATCAACTGAGCCATCCAGGTGCCCTCCCACCCCCATTGGATGAGATTATTATTATTTTTGTAAAGATTTTATTTATTTATTTGATGAAGAGATAGGGAAAGAACACAAGTAGGCACAACGGCAGGCAGAGGGAGAGGGAAAAGCAGGCTCTTCACCGAGCAGGGAGCCTGATGCAGGGCTCGATCCCAGGACCCTGGGATCATGACCTGAGCCGAAAGCAGACGCTTAACCCACTCAGCCACCCAGGCGCCCCAGACGAGATTATTGAGAAGATCACGTTTCAACCTCTGTCTGGTTTATCTGTTTTATATTTGCCCGTTCAATACTCATTTCCCTTTCCTACTTCCTTTCTGTGCAAGTAGATATATTTTTTGCTTTCCCACATCTTCACTTTTCCCAGCTCTCATGTGCAACCCCATGCTTTGCTAACTTGAGAGTGTGCCTGGGGTCCTGAAGCACGGTCACCGCCTGCCCGCGGCTGGGGGCTCACGGTGGTGGCCTCACGCCTCCCCGAAGGGCCCGACACTTGTCCGTATGGTCTTCGACTCACTTTGTTGTAGCTGCTAGTTACCGCCGACGGGGACCTGGTAACGGCGAAGCCCGTGTGTTCGCTGCGTCGCCCGCATTACACTTGGGAGGTTTTCTGGTTTTCTTATCTGAAAAATTGGTTTCTTATCTCTAAAATTCAGTTGTCGAACTCTGTGGTCTCTGAGAGTCTCCGTTGGATCTGTTCTCCGCAGAGAGGCCTGGGGCATCAGGACCCCGAGTGCGCGTGAGTGTGCCTGTGGGCGAGCGAGCGCCGTGGCTGCCGTGGCTGCAGGTCTCCGCCGCCCGGAGTGCGTGTACCCGGGACACCTGGACAGCGGTGCAGCCGCCTCCCGATCCTGTGTGCACTGGGTGGGCGGCCTCTGCTTTCAGACCCACAGGCGTCCCCTCGGTTCCTCTTGCCTCTGATGCGCTGTGTGCTTTGCTCCGCGCACGCGGGCCGAGGTGGAATTCATCTAGAATATCCTTTCTTGGCTGCACACTGACGACTGATCTATCTGGAACCAAGAAAAGGGGGGTTGAGGTCAATGCAAGTATTTGCTTGTACTTTAATCACATCCTTAGGAAGTGGGAACGGAATTGTCTTCAGAGTGCAGATGGGGAAACTGAGGCATGAAGAAGCTGACCCACGTGAGCTCCATGGTGTGCGCTGTGGTCTTCACCCTGTGGAGCTGACGTCCGCTGCCCCGTGTGCCCGGCACTGCACAGCCATGGCGCCGCGTGAGGATGCCGACGGAAGTCGGGTGCCCCCAGGAGGGGCCCAGGAGGACGAGGGGCTGCAGTGTGCGGCTGCAGAAATGGGGGTGGAGCCCACTCTCGACGGCCTGGGGGCGGGGCACGGGGTGTTTCCCATCCGGGGTTCATGCACCAGGACTGAATTCTACCATGAGATTTTATTCAGCGGGAGGCAGGATGCTTTCTGTCTTTTCTCTAGCCATCGAGTCCTTTCACATCTGCTTTCACGTACGGGGTTCTAGGTCTGAAGCTCGTGTCGCTCCCAGATGTTTCCCGCCCTCCTCAGGCCACGTCACAAACGCTGATTTCATTCCTAACAGCCTAGGAGTCTGAGTACCTTCCTTTTGGAAACTGTTGTGCAGGTTCTAGTGAAGTCAGCAGTAGCCATAAATTTAAACGGAACACAGACTAGAGGAATAAAGCCTGCTTCATCACGTTACTTATTCTAATGTTTAAGTGATTCTCTATAAAAGCCAAAATACTGTATGAGGACTCGACCTTTCACTGTAATGCAGGGATAACCTGCCCAGGTGATAAATTCCGAGGAAACCTAAGTAGCACATTGGTTTCAGGTTCGTGCTGCTGAGGGGGAATTTGTTGGGCAGAGAGGGAAGGAGGCTGAGCCATGAAGGCCCCAGTGGGAGAGGGCCAGCATGCTGTGCCGGGAGGGCTCAGGGGCGAGTGACTTCCCTCCGGCCCACAGTGTGCTTGCAGCAGGGGCTAGCGGTGTTTCTGGAAATTACGAGATATTTGGGGCCCTATCCTGGATGTTCCATTTTCACAGATACAGGGAAGAGGCTGGAAATGTGAACTTTTGCAGGGTCATCGGATTTGAGTGCAGTTGGGCCTCGGGTGACCATTGGGGAGTCTGTGGTGGGGCATCTGGGGGCTGGCGTGTTGGCCGGCGCGGCTGAGCGAGCCTCCGGGGTGGGACCCTCAGCACACAGGTGTTTGGGTCCAGGGCTGCAGCCACCGACTTCCACCCGCTCTCCCCCGGGAGACCTGTGTCTGCACTCAGCAGCGAGGCCTCCAGCGGACCTGCCCAGATTGGTTCCTGCGTGTGGCCGCGCACCTGTGTGTCCCCATCCTGGCTAGGGGACGGACAGCGCGTTCCTGGCTCGGGTACGCTCAGAAGTCACTGCCGAACACGCCTTAAACACAGCAGTACCTTAGAGAGGAGAGCAGACTGTGCCCAGAAACCATCACTCACTGTCGCAGGTGGGAAGTCAAGAGGAGACTGACTTCAGAGCCTTCTGATGGAATGCAGGTCACATTAGCTTGCTTGAAGCCAGAACGTCTCAAATCACGAAGGGCCACGATGACACGACCTCGTCACCACTGCCTCACTTCTTACAGACGAGGAGAGTGACTACGGCTGAAAGCCTCTTGCAGCCAGGAGGGCCCCAGAGTGGGGACAGGGACGCCTGCGTGATTTACGCCCACGACACTGTCCAGGGCAGAGAGCAGCCATGAAACCCTCTCAGATCTACTTCTGACCCTTGTCCTCACCATCTTCTAAGTTTGTGGAGGGTTCAAGCAAGATATTTTTCTATACTTTGATACTTTTTAAAAGGTTTTATTTATTTATTTGACACAGAGAGAGACACATTGAAAGAAGGAACACAAACAGGGGAAGTGGGAGAGGGAGAAGCAGGCTCCCGGCGATGTAGGGCTCGATCTGATGGAGCCCCCACCCCTGGTGCCCCAACACTTTGAGACTTTTAATCAAAACTAAAATATTTTTGAATAAGAACTGAAATGTCACGATGGAAGGTGGAGGCGGCCAGTGTGGGCCGCGCCTCTGCAGTCCCACCGACTGTGTGCTCGGGGTCATGGCGGAGGCTGGCTCTGTCCGTCTTGTAGACGGGCCGTGGTCACACTCCCTGGGGCCTGTGCACATGCCCCCGAGACCCTCGCTGCTCCAGACGCAGGACTTGCCCTTCATCGGGGCCGTCCACGCTGCAGAGGAAAGAGTGTCCCAGCGTCTGTCCCAGAGACCAGCCCGCCTTTTCTAGAGCGCCCTGGCGGTGGGACCTTTGCTGTGTGGTCCCTCCTTTACCGGGTGGAGAGCTTTCCTGTCGGGTCACCGCAGGGGTTCTGGGGTGTGCAGTTTGGGTGCTGGGGACTGAAGCTGCTTCTGCTGGGAGCACGGCTGCGGGGCGGGTCCACACTCGGCTGGAGAACCTGCTCCTACGTTCTAGAGCAGGTGCCCTTTACCCCCGCCCCCCGGACTCGTGCATTACTTTAATAATGTCTCTTATTGAACACTATATCATGTGCTTTTGGGCTTATTTTTAATTGTTCATTATTATTATTGAGTAGTAGAACTCTATTTTTTATTATTTTTAAAGGTCTATTTATTTGAGAGCGAGAGTGTGGACGTGCATGAGGCGGGGAGGGGCAGACGCAGAGGGGGAGAGAATCTCGAGCAGCCTCCCCCTGAGCATGGGTCCTGACACGGGGCTGGGTCTCACCATCCTGAGGTCGTGACCTACGTCAAAATGAAGAATCAGGTGCTTAACTGAGCCAGCTAGGTGCCCCAAGTTGTAGAACTTTTTAAAAAGTGTGGTCTGGATACTATCATAGGTATGTGTGTTGCAAATATTTCCCGTAATCTGTGGTTTGCCTCTTTGTGTTATAATATCCCTTAATGAACACAAATGTTGAATTTTTATGAAGTGCAAATTTTAGTTTCTGGCCTGTCTGAAAAATCTCGCCAACCCAAAGCCTGCACAGATATTCTCCGTGGTTTCTTCTAGGACGCTTCTGTTTGTATTCGTACTTGGTGTTTCATTCAGTGGTGTGAGCCGCCTGTTTCCCGACGGTGCGCTGATCCTCGAGCGACGTGGCGCGAGCCGTGCGGGCCCCCGGGAGGCGGGTTTTCCCCACACCTGCACGTCCTGGAAACACGTTGTCCTGTGTGGCCTGCACGTCCTTCCTGGGCTCATCAAACTAACATGGGGAATAGAGAAGGTACCGGTCAAGGTTCATCGTTCTCCCTGTGAATATCTATTCCCTCCGTTAATACTTGTTAAAACGTCCCTTCTCCACTGAATTTCACTGGTGTCTTGGTTGAAAATCAATTGAATGCCAGGGCCACGCGCCCCAGGACGGGCTGTCGTTAGCAGGCGCCCCGAGCGAGCACAGCGCTGCCGCCGGGAGCACGGCCACCGTCGGCCCTCTGGGGAGCTTGTTGCTGGCTCAGGTGTGGCGGTGCCCGCGGTGGCCGCGCCTCTGCTCACGCGGTGTCCCCGGAGTCTGACGGCCTGACGGTCCCGGTTATTTGGCATCGAACATACTCATATGCCGAGTGTTGACAGTTCTGCATCAGAAGTGGGAACGTAGTGACTTCTGCAGAGCTTACCTTCTGAAGGACTCGAGACGCTTACTTTTCCAGCAGTGCGCTGGCGGCGGGGCTGGAAGGGCCCAGGGTCAGACAGGAGAGACAGGGGAAAGAGCACAGCGGTGAAGAAGAGTGACAGGACGTCACAGTCAAGCAGAAGGGGCTCTCGTAAGAAGTACCCGAGGACGCAGGAATCCGTCAGTGAGAATTTCGTGGTTTCCAGTGACACGTGACTGTTGGCAGTTATTGACGCCCGGTGGTGGGGGTGCTGGCCGCCAGCGCGGAGTCTCTGGGGCCCGGCCGGGCCGTCGGCTCTGTGCGGGGCCAGGCCTTACCTGGCGGCCGGTACGTGTGGCCCGCCCTCGGCACCCCGTGCCTGTGTCAAGAGTCCGGAGGCCGCCGGTGCTCGGACAACACGGGCAGGTCCGCTGGGGCCTCCAGGACAGGTCAGACGCGGAGCAGGAGCCCATGTCGCGCGGCGCCCGCAGGCAGACGTAGCGTCCCGGCGGAGGAAGTGCCCAAACAGCTGCCGCCCTGCAGTCCGTCAAGTGGAGCCCGAGACCGCTCGGGCTCCCACAGGCACGGGCTTCAGAGAATGAAATAAGCACAGTAGAATGAATTGCAGGAAATTCAAGTAGAATTACCAAATGATTCTACTGACACGTCGGAACTAGAGACATCTGAGTCAGCTCCGCACAGTGACCGCAGCTGTCCTCTGTGGGCCTGCAGAGCGGCCGCAGTGCCGGTGGTGGGAACCGGGGCCCGCTCGGCCGCAGGACGCGACTGAGTCAGACCGGCCGGAGGAGCAGCCTGAAGGACTCATCGGGTGCTTCCAGCGACACCGTAGCGTCACTATTAAAGAAGACAGAGCCTGAAGTGAAAACCGAAGTCCCTCCTCCCGTGGAAGCAAGGAATGGAGGAAGGACAGGATGGGAGGGAAGGGAGAAGGGAGGAGGGCGGGAAGGCCGCAGGGAGCAGGCAGGGAGCAGAGAGAAATGCCAGCACTGCAGCGAGCCCAGACACGCAACTTCCAAGTGCTTCCCCTAAAACCGTGACGGGAGAAAGAAACAACAGAGCGTCCTGTGTGTCTAGAGGTCCCAGGAGCCCCGATGACACCCCTGGCCTCCGCGCACATGTTTCCGCAGTGAGTCAGTTAAAGTGACGGTTTGCCAGTGCGCTCTCATCACCACAGGACCCAGGATGCCTGGGCGTAGACCCCTGCTGGGACGGCGGGCCGGGGGGGGGGGCACGGGGG
>PITA01030770.1:0-16085 GCA_004023965.1 Spilogale gracilis | reverse complement strand
TCCATGCAGAAGAAAGAAGGGAGGAGAAGAAAAGAGTGGAGAGAAGAAGGTAAAGTGAAAGAGAGACAGGAGGAAGTGAGAAAGAGGTGGGAAGCAAATGTCAAAGCCACGAAAATTTGAGGAAGCCCCACCCGCTGAGCACATGGGAGGTATGCAGTCCCAGCTAAGCACTCACGCCATCCATCATCCCGTGGTATCCACCACAGTCCTACGACATGGATGGCTGGCCATCAGTCCCACTCTACAGAGGAGAAGACTGAGGCTTAGAGCAATTAAGGGACTTCATCAAAGGGACATGGCTAGCAAGAGGCCCAGCTGCCATCCACACCCAGGTTTGTCTACTGCCCGGAAGTCGTGGGAGGGAGAGTGATAGAGGGAGGCCAGAGGTACAGGGGTGAGGGGACAGGCTGAAGAGAGGCCAGGGGAACCAACAGGGGTTCCATGAGGAGGGCCAGGACAGGAAGCTCACCGGGAAGGTTGCTCTGGTAGACACAGGCTACCTCCTCAGCGAGATCCACCAGCTCACAGGCCCTCAGGGCATTGATGAGGGATTCCACCCAGCCGATCCGCCGCCGAAGGCTGTTGAAGAGCTCCCAGAGGGTGCCCTGATTCCCAGAGAGCTGGCAAGAGGCCCGCAGTCGGTCCTGGAAGACACAGCCAGCTGCCCTGCTCAGCCAGGTGGGCCTGCCCCTTCCCCACTCAGGAGGGGACAGCTGCAGAGCTGCGAGCTGCCACTAGGGCGAGGCAGCTGTCTCAAACTCAATCAGAGCCCACGACAAGGCCAGTGTTGGGGCCCAAGTTTAAAGGTGGTTACCAGGAAATAGGCTCCTACTGTGTGCCAGGCCCTGTGCTCAGGATGCTGCGAGAATGGTCTTATTTAATGCTATTGCCCCGACTCTACTAGTGAGGAAACAGGCTTAGCAGAAATAAGATAACCAAAGATTCTACAGACAGATCCTATTTAATCCTTCACCAAAGCCTGGGGTTTGTTTAGGCATCCCCAAAGGCAGAAAGAAAGGGTCTGAATTAGTAGAAGAGGAAAAGGGGATAGAGGGAACATAAGATGAAAAGGAGGCAAAGGGACAGAGAGGGGAAGCCAACTCTAAGTAAGAATCAGGAGGATCGGGCACTGGGAGATTCTGATAAGGGATCCCAAGGCGGCAGAGGTTTTAAAGGCATTGAATTCCCACATACAAACGGGTAACCAGACAGCAGAAACAAAAACCCACAGGAAGTATTTCCTGCAGAGCTAGTCCCAAGACATCCCCACAAGCCCCCAAATACAAGGGAGGGGGCCCAGGATCCCGTTGGCCACAGGCCTCCACCACCACCATCACAACCGCGTGGTGGCAGCAGAGGGCCGGGGCCACTGGGAGCCGCTAAAACTGGGAGACGGCCAGCCCCACTCCACTTGGGGCCACAGCCAGTTCTGAGAGGCTAGGGCGCCCTGGCTCCTGCAAGCTCTCAAAACTGAGCCCTGGGCTCCCTGTCAGGACAAGGTGAATGGGGTCAACACTGAGCAGGAACAATGACAAGCAACGAAGTCAAGGAAAGGCCCGAAGGGAGCACGTGAGGGGACGGAAGCCCAGACATCTCGAGCAGCCAGCACCCTCTTTTTTTAGCAGTACCGTGTGGACGCTAGAGGGAGCTCGGCCACGTGGGAAAGGCCAGACTGACTCACACTTCATTCTGCAAGTTAGAGAAGCGTCAAGGTCAAGAAGCAGGATGCAGAAGTCGGAGAAGGAAGGAGTTGGCCCTGGCTTTGAGCGTAAGCTCCGAGCCCCGAGTCAGCGGCGGGCTGTCGTGCCCCAGCTCACCTGGTCACTTGTGGTGAGGCAGGACAGGTAAGGCAGGATCTCCAGAACATGAATACGGTCCACAAAATGGCTGTAATGGTAGCGGATATACTCGTAAGTCTTATCCTCGGCAAACGTCATCGCTGTCCAGGTTCTGAAGTGACCAGTGACCGAGGGCTCTGGCCCATGAAAGGACAGACGGAGAGGGGGGAAAAAGACAGGGAAAAAAAAAAAAAAACACAACATAAGGCGACGGAGTTGGGAGTGGGGTCGAACACAAGGCAACGATCGTCTCCTTTCTCAATTCCCTGCAGTGTTTGCGTCTTTCTTTAATCGTCCGATTTTATTACTGCCTGAGTCCCAGAGACCCTCAAGAAATTTGCTTAAAAATGAATTGATGACCAAAAGAAATCACATTCAGCTCTAGGCCCCATTTCTGCCCTGCAGGTAGGTCAGTGTTGGGGAGGGTTCTGACTCTCTGCCATTTTCCCAAGGTCTGTATGTGCCCCTAGCCACTGATGGCAAGAGGGCTCCACCAAGAAGTACTGCTTCCCTGGGGTGTACTGGGGGGAGGGAGGGTGGAGCCCAAAGTAATAATAGGATCATCCTACTTTAAAGGTGAACAAAATGAACTGCCAAGAAATTCAGGGGCTTTCTAGTTAGCGGAAGAGCAAAGAACAGAAGTCTTCAGGCTCCAGGATCAGGTTCTTTCTAGAATATGACTGCAAGCCCACCATTAAAGCTTGCCACATTCATGTTCTTAGGGTAGGAGGAGGCTAGTTCCACTCACTGTGTGATCTGGGGCAAATGACCAATCTTTTACAGGTTTCTCTTCACCCCTAAAATGGCTTAGAGAGCTTGTTTTGACAATACAATAGTTCAACTGCATAAGCTTGACGTTTATAAGTGCCTCAATTACTAGCAATTGCTACTAGTTGCTTAGGTAGCACTTACCACAATTTACAATTATAGATGGGGTTGTCTGTGAGTTTCTTACCTGCCTCCCCCCTCAGGGAGAGCTGCAGGGAATAAGAGGGACAAGATCTCATCCAATTTACATTCTACTGGGGTGGGACAGATACCAAATCAGTAAACATATACATAAATAACAATTCCAAATATTAATTGTGATCATAAAGAAAATAAAGCAGGGTAATGAGACAGAACCCCTGGAGAAGGGTATGTTGTATGGAAGGAGGTGGTCAGGGAAGCCTTCTGAATCCCTGACATTTGAGCTGAGGCATTCTGGGCTGTGACCATACCTGTGTTTGGGAGAGTGGGGGGCACAACAAATCAGAAGGTGTAAAGGAGCTTGGCATGTGTGAAGAACAGAAAACAGATCTGGGTGGTCCAGATTTGGAAAGCTAGGGAGAGGGGCAGAGATCAAGATCAAGGAGGTTAAGAGGGGTGGCTCATGTGGGGTATTGCAGGTAAGGACTTTGGGGGGTTGTTTTTGTTTTGGGGGGTTTTCTGGAGTGAAATGAGAAGCCATCAGGGGCTTCTGAGCAGGAAAGGGAGAGGATTTGACTCACGTCATGAAGACCTGGACCATGAAGGGGCCAGGCAGGATGGAAGCAGGGAGACAAATCAGGAGGCTTAAGGAAGGGGCCGCAGGATAGGTATGGCCAGAATGCTGCCCGTGGAGGTGGTGGGAGGTGGTTGGATTCCTGGTGTGCCATGGACGTGGGAAGTGAGGAAGAGAGAAGAATCAAGGATGCTCCTCAGGTGAAAGGTGGGTGGATGGTGCCATTTAGGCAGGCCAAAGAATCTGGTGAAGAAGCTGTGGTGCAGAGAGGACTCCAAAGCTCCATTTTGAACAAGTGAAGCTTGACATGCTATGACATGTCCAAGTGGGTTTTGTAGGAAGGAAGGGGTCAGAAGACAGAGGGCTAGGCTGGAGCAAAAACGTAGGTGCCTGGCTTGGGTGGGATGCTAGGAGGCAGTGCTGCAGAGCCTCATAGCCTCATGTTGCATGCCTTGCTCTGCTAGCCATCAGGTGTGACATTCCTCTTGGGGCGAGTGTTAATGACAGGTCAAGAGGATCAAGGAGATTGGGGGAGGGGGTCCTCTGAGCTTTCAGGACATAAGCAAAGAACAACTCTAGGGGGCTAAATGACTCTCCTTCTCTTCCATGGTATCCATAGTACCGGGAGAGAGTCAGGTAATACATTCTTCTGCATCTGAGCCCCAGCCCTTAGGCATAAGAGTTTGGGGAATATGGAAACGCCTGGGTGGCTCAGTTGGTTAAGTGACTCCCTTCGGCTCAGGTCATGATGCCAGGGTCCTGGGATCGAGAGTTCTGAATCGGTCTCCTTGCTCAGTGGTTTCTCTCTCTGCTTGCTGTTCCCCGTGCTTGTGCTCTCTCTCTCTGACAAATAAATAAATAAAAACTTTTTAAAGGGGGGGGGATATGGAAGTATAACATGCTCCAACCAAAAAGAAAAGAATCCCATATTTGTTCACATTTATTCACCATCCACTATAGGTGGGCACGTCCCAAGTTTCTTTCATTTAGGGAAGGAGAAATGACACCATGTTGCACAAGCAGACCAGTGGCCCTGACAGGATCTGAACCCAGGACTTGCTGCCTCACTGCAGCTCACAATAACACCTTGCAGAAGGTAGGGCTGCTGCAGCACGTGAGACTCACAGCCCCGGAAGGACCAAGGCCACAGCCTGGGTAAGGGTAGTCGCTGGATGAGGGTGTGCCTGGGAGGTTGAAACATTTAGTCCCTTCTCTTAAAGAACTATAAATCGTTCAGACAAGACTAAGTGCATTCTGTCTACAGCAGTCGCGGTTCTCAGGTCGTTGATTGTCCTTTCAGAAGTTTTTGAGGCTCCACAGCATGCATACGAGAACGTCGTTTTTTATTTTTGGGTTTATTTTATTTTTTTTCCCAGTGTTTACCTAGCACCTCCTTCCGGTCTCAGAGAAGGGCGGACCAACGCTGGGAGGAGAGCTCTCTACCCGAATGCCCGTAGGCTCTGAGCGCATCCCGGAAGAAATAACCACCAGGCCGAGAGGGGCGAGGCCTCGCAGCTTTGGCTCCGATTCCTGAATGGGACCAGGCCCAGGCCCGCGGAGGGAGGGAGGCTGTTCTGAGCAGTTGTCACCACTGAGAACTGTCAAGGCCCCGGGTAGGACGGCGGCCGCGGCTCCAGGAGGTTTGTGCGCCCCGGTTAGGCCTCGCCCGGGGGTCACCCTCCGAAGAGCTCAGCAGCCGGCTCCTGTCTTCTTCCCTCCCGACTTTCCCTCCAGCCCGAGCGGCCGCCCCGTGCCATTTCCCGGCATTGGCAGAGGCTCGCGGAGCCCTTGCTGCAGCGAACTGCGCGTGCTTTAGGGCCCGCTCTTCCCCAGCCCTACGCACCCAGTCGCGTCCCGGACCCCGTGCGCCCCGGCGGACTCCGAGTCCCACTCGGCTCTTGCCGCCGAGGGCCACCTGCCCGAAAGGGATCCGCGCGCCCTGAGCCGACGGGACAGAGGCGGCTAACTTACCTCGGGTAGCCACCACTCCGCGACCTGCCGACCTCCGCGGACACTCCGGAACCCTCCCCAACAGGGAGGGGGCGCGGCAGGGAGGGGCGGGACCGCGCGGCCATTGGCCAGAGGGCGAGGGCGGGGCTTCGCGGCCCACCCGAGCCACAGGGCAGCGGTGGGGGGTGGGAGGGGGCGTTTGGCCTTGGCTGGGGCGTCTGGGCACGCTGGAACGGTGCTCTGGGACCGACGTAGGTTCTTGCTGGGGCGTAGAGGATCAGATTATTTTCTTTCCTCGTTTGTCTCGAGCAACGTCCAGGGGAAATCCAGAATCTGGCTAGAATCCAAGTGGACGGCTGACCTTGGAGTCAGTGGTTGGCTGGGGCCCGTTCTTTCTACGCCAAGCAATCACTCCTCCTGCCAAGTAAGTTGAGGGGGGAGGGTCTTTATGTCGTTTGTACCTGGGCATCCAGGGCCTGGCATACAGTTAGTGCTCAATAAATATCGGGTGACACGCAAAGTTCACACGGGCGACTCCCGAAGAAGCAGGATCGCGGTGGGAGGAAGCTGGGTAGATGAGAGCTGGGCAGGAGGCACCGCGTTTGGCCTGCTCCGCCCCATGGGTGGGGTCTTGAGTGCTGCGTGGGAAAGGCTTCTCTGCCCAAGGGTCTGGAGCAGGTACCCCCCCCCACACACACACACACAGTGCTTGCCAACGGCCTGGCCCTGCCTCTGCTTGGGGCAGAAGCCAGCAATTATTGAGCCCCCACTGTGTTTCAGGTACAGACTTAAAGTCTTATACCTTAGAGCCCACTAAATACTCTCACAATAACCGGCTGGAGGCTTATTTTTCCCGGTTTTAAGAGATATTAAAATATTCAGAAAATGGCAGTTCTTACTAAACTTAAACATGCCAAGCCTATCACCCAGCCACCACTCCTACCTATATGTCCTCCTAAAAACATGCAGGATAGCTAATGTTCATAGTGGCTTTGTTTGCAATAGGCAAACTCTGGAAACAGCCCAAAGATATCCTCTGCAGAAGAATGAAGAGACGAACATGGTGTGCTCACACTGTGGAATAGTATACAGCAGTGAAAAATAACCGATTCATACACACAAGATGGATGAATCTCACCAGGATAAATGTTCACCACAGTTAACCAAGTCAAGCACAAAGAATACATGCTGTCTGTTCCTTCAGTTGCAAGGTAAGGCAAGGTTCAAAAATAGGCAAAACTCATCTACATAAATAGAAATTATTCACTGGTTACTTCTGGGGTGGGGTACAAGGGAACTTTTGCAGGGAATGAAAATGTTCTTTATCTTTTTTTTAAAGATTATATTTAGGGGCGCCTGGGTGGCTCAGAGGGTTAAAGCCTCTGCCTTCTGCTCGGGTCATGATCTCAGGGTCCTGGGTTCGAGGCCCGCGTCGGGCTCTCTGCTTAGCAGGGAGTCTGCTTCCTCCTCTCTCTCTGCCTGCCTCTCTGCCTACTTGTGATCTCTCTGTCAAATAAATAAAATCTTTAAAATAAATAAATAAATAAATAAATAAATATGGCTTGATGGCAACAAATAATTTTAAAAAAATAAAATAAAATAAAGATTATATTTATTTGAGAGAGAGTGAGAGCATGTACGTGAGCAGGGGGAGGGACAAGGGGAGAAGCAGACTACCTGCTGAGCAGGGAGCCTGATGTGGGGCTTGGGGATCATGACCTGAGCTGATGGCAGACAATTAACTGATGACTGAGCCACCCAGGTGTCCCAGAAATGTTCTATAGCTTGATGTGAGTGCTGGATACATGGGCTTGTGCATATGTAAAAATGCATCAACTGTACACTACTCAAGATTGTTACACTTTACACTGCAACTTGAAAGAAAGCCTGGGCACCTGGGTGGCTCAGTTAAGCATCTGCCTTTGGCTCAGGTCATGATCCCAGGGTGGGGAGATCCAGTCCTGCCTCTGGCTCTGCACTCAATGGGGAGTCCACTTGAGGTTCTCTCTTTCCTCAAGGAGAGGGGTTAAGAGGTTTGGCCGAGATCACATGCAAATGCCCGAGTACCTACCTATCTCTGAAGCCAGTGCTCCCAAACTAAACCTCAGGAAAATGCCTGAACACTTTTTAGATGAGATTTTATTACTTTATTGGGAACCCTGTGGGTATTTCATAACATTCAGCATTTACAAAATGTTATTATCACACCTGAACTCAACTAACTAAACAGAACCAGTCTTCCTTGTTTAGCCGAGACAGGGTGAATGTCAATTGGTTTGACAATTCCTCCTGCCTGCTGCCTACTCCAGTCCATGACCTCATATCTAATTCTTGCAGAAGAACCTGGCAGTGTGGTGACTGGCTTCCAAATGCAGTTATCAGCCCTCTCTCAGATACCCATTAAACACTAACTCTCCACTCTCCATTGCCTCAGCTCCTAGAAACTCTTTCTGCTACTTTCTGTCTCTAGGAGTTCGACTATTCTAGAGAGCTTATATAAATGGAATCATATAATATTTGTCATTTTGTGACAGGCATATTTCACTTAGCATAATGTCTTCAAATTTCATCCACGTGATAGTGTGTGCTAGAATTTCCTTCCTTTTGAAGGCTGAATAATATTCCATTGTAGGGATAGACCGCATTTTGTTTATCCGTTTGTCCACTGCTTCTGCCTTTTGGTAGTTGTGAACAATGGTGAATGTGGGTGTACAGATATCTGTTAAAAATCCCTGCTTTCGTTTCTTTGGGTATACCTCCAGAAGAGGACTTGCTGGATCAACTGATAATTCTATTTTTAAGTTTTTGAGGAAATGGTAGAGAGTTTCAGTTGGAGAAGATGGAATGGATGGTGGTGATGACTGGACAACAATGAATGTACTTAACGCCAGTGAACTGCATACTCACCAATGGTTAGATGGTAAATCTTATGTTACACATATGTTACCACAATGAAAATCCTGGTCTAGGTAGTCTCCTGTCATCTTTGTCTGGGACCCAAAGGAGGGCACATCATCTCAGCTAGGCTATTCTTGCCAAAACTCATACTTTAAAGCCAATCATGAAGAAATGTCAAAAAAAAAAAAAAAACCCCAAATGTGGGCCATCCAACAGGTGTCTGGTTCAATGCAGTAGCCACTTCGCACAGTCGCCATTCTCCACAAATTAAATACCGTGTAAAACTCAGTTACTCAGCCCCGCGAGCCACATTCGAAATGCCATTTTTATATGGCTGATTTTTGTCATAGAGTACAGCACATATATTGTGTATTTCTATCGCTGCAGAAAATTCTATAGGAGACTTTTCATAAAAGGCATACTGGACAACACTGATCTACAGAATAACTCTCCAAAAATGTCAAGGAAAGACTGAGGAACTATTCCTGATTCAACAAGAATAAAGAAATAGAACAACTGAAAGCAATGGGAGATCCTGAATTAGACCCTGAAAGAGAGAAAAGGACATTGGTGGGACAAATGGGGAACTCTTACTAAGACTTTGGATTAGTTAATAACACTTCATGTGTGTTAATTTTCTGATATTTATCATTGTACTATGGGTATGTAAGATATAAACACTGTATTATTTTTGCAACTCTTTCATAAGTCTGAAATTATTTCTAAATGAAAAATTTTAAAGTAAAATAAAATGTAAAATCATCCCTATCTGGCTATTTATATTAATGTACTTTTTACTGTTGACAGCATTCCACCCTATTTCATGAGTAGAGTTCATTTTGGGGGCTTTTGAAGTTTGTTTTTTGTTTTGTTTTGTTTTTAAAGATTTTATTTATTTGACAGAGAGAAACACAGCCAGAGAGGGAACACAAGCAGGGGGGAGCAAGAGAGGGAGAAGCAGGCTTCCCGCCGAGCAGGGAGCCCGATGTGGGACTCGATCCCGGGTCCTCCGGGATCATGACCTGAGCCGAAGGCAGTCGCCCAACCAACTGAGCCACCCAGGCGCCCCTGAAGTTTTTATTTAAATTCCAGTTAGTTAACATACAGTATAATATTAGTTTCAGGTATACAAAGTGATTCGGTACTTCCATGCATCACCCAGGGCCCACTGTGACAAGTGCACTCTCTAATCCCCATCACATATTTCACCCATTCCTCACCCGCCTCCCCTCTGGTAACCATCAGTTTGTTCCCTATAATTAAGGGCCTGTTCCTAGATTTGTCTCTATGTCTCCATGAGTAGAGTTTATTGATCGCTGTTCCATTATTAGTCGAAGGGCAAGAGAGTGATCTATAGCCCAGGCACCCACCCCGCCCCTCCACTTTAAAGCTCATAACCAAGCAGGTGGCCCAAGTCTCCAAGCCAGTGCTACTAAGAGAGCTGTAGCTCATATGTGTTGACTCAGCAGCGACCAGCTCACGTTTCCCCCCAGAGAGCAGAGTCAGGCCCAAAGAATAGTGACAGACAGCCCCCAAAAGGAAAATGTTCTCATGTCTGAGTCCCTTCAGGGAATTCTCTAAGACTGAAAAACAAAATATGAACCCTGCCTTTACAACCTTTTCCAGATAAGCTTTTTTTTTTTTTTTTTTTTTTTTAAAGATTTTATTTATTTATTTGATAGAGAGAAACACAGCAGGGAGAGAACACAAGCAGGGGGAGTGAGAGAGGGAGAAGCAGGCCTCCTGCTGAGCAGGGAGCCCGATGTGGGGCTCGATCCCGGGTCTCCAGGATCATGACCTGAGCTGAAGGCAGTCGCCCAACCAACTGAGCCACCCAGGTGCCCCTCCAGATAAGCTTTTAAACTGTTCCTATTTAAACTATTTTATTTTTCACACTGCCAATTTCATTTCAAAAAAATTACTATATTTTCAGTAAAGCTGGGGGAAAATTACATGCTTATATAGTTAATATGGGGAAAACCAGAAATGCTTGATGAAGAAAACGAAAATCTGTACTCCTAAGGCTACCACTCAGGAGAAACTGCTAGTGATACTTCAGTGTTGTCTTTAGTTTTGTTTTTTTAAAGATTTACTTATCAGAAAGAGATGAGAAGCTGGAGCAGGCAGGCGGGGCGGAGTGGGGAGGCTGGGAAGGAAAGGGCAGAGGGAGAGAAAGAATCCCAAGCAGACTCTCTGCTGAGCGCAGACCCCCCAGGGGGCTGGACCCCATGACCCTGAGATCACCACCAGAGCAGAAATCAAGAGTCGGATACTTAACTGACTGAGCCACCCAAGTGCCCCACTCCAATGTCTTTTCTTCTAGTATTTCCTTTCCTGCAATTCAGAACTTCTGAATCCTCCAGTTTTCAGGAGTCACCCTTGACCAGCCACATGAGATCTCTGGACATAATAGCTTCTGGTATAAGCTCACCTTACCTTTCAGTGGTCTCAGACGAGAGCTTGGCCCATGTCAGCTTGTGGATCAGTCCCTGTCGCAGGGGGCCCCTATGGGGCTGGGTCCCTGTGGTCAGTCCACGTAGCCTCTTCATCAGCCTTGGGGCATTGTTTGCTGGTCACCTGCCACTCGGGCACTGCTCTCGTGCCCTTCCTTCCAGAGAACCACTGACCTAAGTTGCTTGGCAACACACATTTACCTGAAATTTGTGGGAAAACAGGCAAATGAGTAAATACGCAGGATGTAGCTTCCAAGCTACCCGAGTTCCTAAAATTCACAGACCTCCCCCAGTATAGCAGCCTTCCCCGATCGCATCCCTCCCCGGCCCCAGCCTCCTACCACACTGCTGCTGCCCTGCTGCTGCCCTGCTTGCTTTCAGGTCCTCTTGCTGTCTCTTGTCCTGACGCCCCTCCCCTAAGATTTGGAACCAGTGTAGAAAACAGAAACCATTGTAGTTATTTTGTGCATGGAAGGGCTTTGCTTCCATGCACAAAATTTGAAGTATAAGTCTGTGAAATGTACCAATCTTAAGGGTGCTACTTGATTTTTACCTAAGTAAACACCTGTGCACCAGCACCTGGATCAAAATCTAGACCATTCCTCTCTCTCCAGGAAGTTCCCCCATGCCCCTTTATCAGTCTTAACCCCAATCCATTATTATGATTCTAATACCATAGTTTAGTTTTTGCCTGTTCTTGAATTTAACATAAATGAAATCAAATAATACATGCTATTTTGTGTCTGGCATTTTCACCCAGCATTTTTCTTAAGTATTCTCTACCCCTAATGCGGTACTCAAACTCAGAGTTGCATGCTCCACTGACTGAGCCAGCCAGGTGCCCCTACTCAACATGTTTTTACCATTCATCTACATTGTTGCATGTATCAGGAATTTGTTTTTCCATTGCTGAGTAGTATTCTATTATATGAGTATGTCACAGTTTGTTTATTCATTCTATTTTCTATGGAATAGTTGGGCTTCTCTGGGTTTGGGCTACTAGCAATAAAGCTGCTATGAACATTGACTTATAAATCTTTTTCTGGAGTTAAGCCCTCATTTAAAAATTGCTGGACAGGGCGCCTGGGTGGCTCAGTGGGTTAAAGCCTCTGCCTTCAGCTCAGGTGATGATCTCAGGGTCCTGGGATCAAGGTCCACATCAGGCTCTCTGCTCGGCAGGGAACCTGCTTCCTCCTCCTCTCTCTCTGCCTGCCTCTCTGCCTACTTATGATCTCTCTGTCAAATAAATAAAATCTTTTTTAAAAATTGCTGGACAATAGGGTATGTTTAGCTTGAATAGATAGATGCTTCTGGGGGTACTCAGTTGGTAGAGCATGTGACTCTTGATCTCAAGGTCGTGAGTTCATGCAGCCTACTTAAAAAAAAAAAAAAATTCCAAGCAATTCCCCAAAGAATTTCCAATTCCCCATCACTTTACACTGGTACCAGCAATGTCCTGATAGTTTCAGGCGATTCAATTCAGTCCTCTACTTCACCAACAGTTAACACAGTTTCTTTTTTTCTACAGAGGATGGAATTTAATACAGAGTATTAGTTTGTTTCCAAATTGGGTTGGGGGGGTGCTGCAGGCAGCAGGAGGGAAGGTGCTGCAGGCAGCAGGAGGCAGGGGGGCGTGCTGCAGGCAGCAGGAGGCGGGGGGAGGGGGGTGGGGGTGCTGCAGGCAGCAGGAGGCGGGGGAGGGGCGCTGCAGGCAGCAGGAGGCGGGGGGGTGCAGGCAGCAGGAGGGGGGCGAGGTGTGCTGTAGGCAGCGGAAGGCTGCCAAGGGAGAAACTGAGCTCAGGAGCACATCACCATAACCACAGTCAGAAGTGAGAAGGCCACTGCTGCCATCCCCAGCTCCACATGGCTCTGTCTCAACGTCTAGTCACTGCAGGAAAGCCAAGTCTGGCTGCTGAGATTCCTCTAGCCCCTCACATATGTGTGTCCTTGCTCCGCAGAAGTGGCAGCAACAAGATGGCCTCCTCCCAATCTAATTGTCAGACCTCATTTTAAATATGTATTTGTAGTTCTGTGCACATTTATATATTTATATATATTTAAAGATTTATTTATTTGAGAGAGGGCACCTGAGGAGGAGGAGGGGCACAGGGGGAGAATCCCAAGCAGATTCCCCGCTGAACAACACAGAGCCCAACAGGGGACTTGGTCCCATGACCCGAGGGATTTTGACCTGAGCCCAACTGACGGAGCCACCTAGGCGCCCCTCATTTTATATTCTTAATTCTAGCTGCAAAGGAGTCTGGCGAGTCTATTTTTCCACTTTACGGCCTCTGCAAAATACAGGAAAACACTCAATAAGAAGGCAGGGAGGGAGCCGGTTTTTATCAGTTGGCTTTTGCTGAGTAAAAAAAACAACCCCAAAATGTAACTGACTAAGATAGCAACCATTTATTTAGCTCACAATTCTGCAGGTTGGTGATCTGGTACTGGGCTTAGCTAGGCAGTTCTCATCTTAGTTGGGCTCACTTGTGCCGGTTACCAAATCTGTTGGGAACTGACTGGCCGAAGATGGGCTCAGCTGGGATGGATCACCTCTGATCCATGTGGTCGCTCACAATCCCGCCGCCTGCCTAAGGCTTGTTTTCATGACGGCTGGGCAGCTTTCTGAGGGAGCTCAAAACGCTCTTTAGGCCTCCGCTCCAATAGAGCACATCCCTTCTGCCACATTCTGCCGGCCAAAGCTAGTCACTAAGGCTGGCCCAGATTCAAGGGCAGTGGAGATAGATTTTGAACTCTGCCAGAAGGCGATGTAAAGTCACAGCACAAGGGTGTGTATAACGGCGGAATGAGAAGTGAGGGCCATCTACCGCACTAGTCCACAGCACCCACCACACCCCCGCTTCTTGGAACCAGCCAGCAAATCCCACGTACCCTCTCTCTTTTCAACAAGCAACAGGATTCCCTGTATCTTACCTTTTCTGTTCCTTTATTTGTCCTGTTTCCTGGGTTCCTTTATTTTCCAGATATTCAAATTAATGTTTCATGTAAGCAATACCTTTACTTTCTGAGAGCTCATTCTTATTCTCTGTTGTTCCGTAAGGCCAACCTTAGGGATGTGAGATGTTCCTGAACCTAATTACTGAGAATAGTAATGAGAGCTTAATAAAAAAAGTTTTTTCTACTGTTCCAACTGCATGGTTTTCCTCTAAAGCCATTTGTTGCTGTTTGCTTAGTTTCTTTTTTGCATTGGCGGTCTTACCCTTAATGTCTGGTAAACACTGTTCGCATTAAGAATGAGGCAATAAAAAGCACTGGGGAAGTTCTGTGCACGTCCACTGGCTGGCTTCCTTCTGGGGCAGGCAGATGGGGACTGGCCTGTACAAGAGGCCCTGCAGGCCAGAACACAAGGGTCTCATGTATGGGGCTCTTCTGCTCCTTTAGAGCATGGGCGCTTAGCCTGGTTCAGGCCAATGATTCCTTGCATTGTCTGGTAAAGTCCAGAGGCCAGAGTAGCATTTTTAAAGGCATTTATAAATACACAGGATTTAGGGGCGCCTGGGTGGCTCAGTTGGTTAAGCGACTGCCTTCGGCTCAGGTCATGATCCCGGAGACCTCGGATCAAGCCCTGCATCCGGCTCCCTGCTGGGCGGGAAGCCTGCTTCTCCCTCTCTCACTCCCCTGTCTCGCTTATGTTCCCTCTCTCACTGTGTTTCTCTCTGTCAAATAAATAAATAAAATCTTGAAAAAAAAAATACACAGGTTGGGTACCTGGGTGGCTCAGTGGGTTAAAGCCTCTGCCTTCGGCTCAGGTCATGATCTCAGGGTCCTGGGATCGAGGCCTACATCAGGCTCTGCTCAGCGGGAAGCCTGCTTCCTACTCTCTCTCTGCCTGCCTCTCTGCCTACTTGTTATCTCTCTCTTCAAATAAATTAATAAGTAAAATCTGTAAAAAAAATACACAGGATTACCTCCAAATCCCAATTATACTAAAATAGTCACTGAACTATTAAACAATATTTGCTCTCTCTCTGTGGGCACCCAGGGCTCTTTCTGTTGGTGGGATTCTCTCTCAACCGCTACACATATTTAAAGTTTGATGAGATTTGACATATGTGTATACTTGCCAAGCCATCATCACATCAAGATAATGCACATATCCAGCAGCCCCCAATTCCAAAATTGCCTTTTGCAATTTTTTTCCTTTTTAAACGTGCACCACAAGTAACAGTGTTATTAGCAGACTCAGACTTGGTCACTAAAGGAAATGATGGATATTTTCATATCACAAAGAGATACCTCAGATTATCATTTATCCATAATGCTACTTAAATATCTTATTTACTGAAAAACAAACATTTGTCAAAGGGTTTTAATGTCCTTTTACTTTTGATCAAATATCCACCCCCAGGGGCGCCTGGGTGGCTCAGTTGGTTGAGCAACTGCCTTCAGCTCAGGTCATGATCCTGGAGACCCGGGATCGAGCCCCACATCGGGCTGCCTGCTCGGCGGGAGGCCTGCTTCTCCCTCTCTCACTCCCCCTGCTTGTGTTCCCTCCCTGCCTGTGTTTCTCTCTGTCAAATAAATAAAATCTTAAAAAATAATAATAATAATAATTTAAAAAAAAATCCACCCCCAAAACAAGGCCCAGAAGGTAAATACTGTGCTGTCAACTCTAACTGAAGGCAGAGTCTTTGCTGGGCCAAAGATTTTTGGGCCCTCAAGCTGCCATGGTCCGTGTAATTGGGGCGGAGCTAGAAGGTGTCACTCTGACCACTAATAGGCTTTATAAACCCAGGTGATTATTACAGGGAGAGGAGGAGTTCTGACCACTCTTTTACTCACCTTTCCCCCGGGCAGGAATCATAGGCCTATGCTAATACCCAATCATAAAGCTAACCTCTTTCAGAACACTGAAAGGAAAGATCATTCCTTCCCTTTAACAGCAGTGTAGAAAGCAAGTCAGCCTAAGTTCTGAGACCGGGAGGCTGACCGGGAGGCTGCAGCAGGAAGCTTGCAAATGTTACACCACTGTTTCCTTTGCTCTAACACACATCTTACTATCTGAGAAAGGGACGTGTGGTTCTGGGAGTATCATCCTTGAGAGATAACAGAGGCAGTGTGGTATTTCTGTCTGCTTCCCAGGAGAAAGAAGTTGTTGCATGGTGACGTTGCAGAGTTCCTGGCCCCAAGGGTCCCCTATAAATCACCTACTCCTTCATGCATTCATCCATTCGTTTGTTTAATATATTTGGGGTGCCTGCTATGTACCAGGTGCTATGTCTAATTGTAGAAAACAAGACACAGGGGCGCCTGGGTGGCTCAGTTGGTTGAGCGACTGCCTTCGGCTCAGGTCATGATCCCGGAGACCCGGGATCGAGCCCCACATCGGGCTCCCTGCTCTGCGGAGGGCCTGCTTCTCCCTCTCTCACTCCCCCTGCTTGTGTTCCCTCTCTGGCTGTATTTCTCTCTGTCAAATAAATAAATAAAATCTTTAAAAAAAAA
>PITA01030768.1:0-16088 GCA_004023965.1 Spilogale gracilis | reverse complement strand
ACTTTTGAGGACCTAAGAAGGTGATTCTACTCTGGAATTTAGGAACAGATATGTAAATTTATATATTTGAGTAATTACTCTGTGTTATAACTGTGTTATATGCTTTAAATGTCATAACATCATTCAGTCCCCATAAAGTATTAGATGTAGGTAGTTTATTTATTAATTCCATATTATGGAACAAAAACTGAGACTTAGACTTCTAAGATCAGTATCTTTTGGATTTACAGCGGTAGTCAGGTTTAGATATAAGCCAGGTTTCAGAATAAGATCTTCCTGGTTTATAAAACCCATGCTACTCATCCTGTACTATTATTATTTTTTTTAATCATGTTATTCCATAGCATCGGTTAAAAAATAAGGAAACCAGTAAGTTTGTTATCACTTTTATCATTGAACATTATGTCAAAAACTAATGATGTGCTATATGTTGACTAATTGAGTTTAAATAAAATTAAAAAATGTAAAGTCTTCTGTTATAAAGTACAAATGACTTTGGTTGATAAAAATGAAAGAATAACTTATTGTGTGAAACCAGGATCCTGCAATAGGAAGAGTTCACAGCGGATCATACTTCTGGGCTCACTCTTGGGAGGGAGGTTGATTTATTCAAATCCCGCTATAATTGTTTAAAAAACTAAATGAAAATGGTGTCATTTATCATATAGAAGGATTAAGCCCTAAATTGGATTTCTGACTTTAAGATGAAAAAGGAAGCTAACCTCCAAAATGGCTTAAGATTGAACTTTATCTTCTGGTATGGAACAGTAGCTTGAAGAGATTTAGAGGAAGAATTAGCTCTATAAAAGAATCTTTTAAAGTGGTGTGGTAATACAAATGACAGTTTTATATGCAAATTAGGCCAAATAGTCTATTTTGCCCTTTGACTCAATATCACTATAAACCATGATACATTGTATAATCTTTCAGTAAAACTCCTTTTTGGGATGTTAATTCCTTGTAGGTTAAATATAGACTTCTAGAATAAATGCTAAAATCATGCAGACACACGTATATACACACTTACACATATAGCAGCATGATCTGAATATCTTACTTTCCTAATTTAAATAATAATAATAATAATAAAATTATTTTTAAAGCGTATATGTATTTCCAACTCATATGGAGAATAGAAAAGAAATTATTCCTTTAAGTGCAGTATCCTAGATAGTTTTGCTTGCCTTGATGTTAGAAGAGCCTTTGTAAAGTTTCTAATTTTGGCCATCATTTAACAATGCACATTGACAAAATATAATGAGGTTTGGAAATATCCACAGGTGAAGTGCTTTGGCTTTAACCATAAAATATGGGAATATATCAGTGGTTCTCTACTGGAACCCATTCCTCAATCCCCATCCTCAGGTATCTATGACACTGAGACATTTTTGATATCACAAATGTGAGGGGTTGCTACTGGAATCTGGTCGTAAACACCAGAGATGTGTTAAACATCCTACAGTGCACAAGACAGTCCCCTCACAACCAAGGATTACCTGCATGAATCAACAAGGATTTGTCTCTAGGTTTTTACTGATTTGTATTTGTGGATTCTAACTTTTGGCTCAGGGTTCCAAAATAGGCTTACTATACTTGTTCTGGACTCAACATCTTTATACTTTAGAACATACATATAGGGTAAATGCTTTTGACTTTGATAGAATGAAGGTAGCACTCCCTTCCCATACACTTTTGCAGTAAGAAAGTAAAAACTACTTTTTCAATTTATATTTCTATTTCTTTATTTTTCTTTTTAAAGATCTTATTTATTTGACGGAGAGAAACACAGCCAGAGAGGGAACACAAGCAGGAGGACTGAGAGAGGGAGAAGCAGGCTTCCTGCTCAATTTGGGTCTCCAGGATCATGACCTGAGCTGAAGACAGTCACTTAACCAACTGAGCCACGCAGGCGCCCCTATATTTCTATTTCACAATTAGTAGGAATTTGTATGAATTAAGCCAGTCAATTCCCACAGTAAAATGTTTGAGATACATTCAATATATTCTCAAAATATCTGTGATTGAGAATCACATGGTATGTAGGGGTGCTTGGGCAGCACAGTTGGATGAGCAGTGGACTCTTGATTTCCATTTGGAGGGTGATCTCAGGGTCATGAGACTGAGTCCTGTGTCAGGCTCTACACTCAGCACAGAGTCTGCTTAGGACTCTGCGCTCACCCCCAACCTAAAGAAATAAATCTTAAAAAAAAAAAAAAAAGGTATGCTTTGCAAAATATAGGTATCTAAACCCTACACTAGAGAGAGATTCTTTGATTTGTTAAATGTCCCTAGAGCCAAGGAACCTGTATTTTAATAAGGGTGCCACTTTATGCTGACTTAGTTGGTTCACTTGGAGCACTATTTAAGAAATTGGAATAAAATCCCTTTGGAAGTATACCTCTACCTGCATATTAAGCAACAATTTGTAAGTTTGTACCTGAGAACCTGTGATATAAAAATTCAATGGTAAATGAGTAAGTGTCATCTAGGGCTTGAAAAGTACAAATAAAACATATTAGGCTATGGCTTCCTATCAGTATATATTCCAATACTGTCACTTCAAACATTTCAAAAGTTAGATTTATGTTTCACATAAAATGTTGTCCCCAAATTATTTTTGAATGAATGAGCAAATGAATGAATGATAAATAAGTACAAGAGAGTATGTTAGTTTATATTCCTTACACTTACACAGAGTGAAATCAACTAGTAATTAGGAGGATGAATTTCTGGCAAACACATGTGATAGAAGGGTCCATTAGCAGGGCAATAAATGAGAAATGCAAATATATTTAGTTAAAAAGCTATAGTTTTAATCAACGTGTATTTTTCTAGTCACGTTCAAATTATTTGCTAAATCCTTGGCTTCAATTATTATTTCCAGAGGCTCAGTCAATAGTGCACAACTCACTAATATAGTGAGAGGAAAAATAATGAGTGAACATCCATGGAGCCTGGCCTTGTTTGGAGCACAACTGGAACAAATCAGAAAGGTGAAAACAAGAGTATAAAAATTAAACCCAGAAAAATTTACTAGGATATAGTTCTCAGTAATTTTTATGCTCTTTGCCTAGCTGCATACTCACTGTTGGTTAAGATAGCTCTTTCATTATAATGTATGCAAGGTATAAGTTATGCTATGAGAGATAGTTAATATTAGCAGGCAAAAATTTTGTTTAATCAATAATCTGCTATACAGAATGCAAGGGTTCAAAGACAATGAGAGTTTAGGAAAGACAGAAAGGCTTACAATAACTGAGCAGGGTTGAGATATCTGTACCACTCTTTGAATTCCAGGTATATTCTGAATTGGATATGAATAGTGCTGGCTCCTTTGTAATGATGAACTGAGCCTGTAGGCTTTGTTCCACTCAACAGATGTGTAATGGGAGCATGAAAGAACATTTGTGTTTTACAAGTAAAACAAACACATACAGAGTCACACAAACACTTTCTGCTGAAATAGGTTGGTGTTTGTCAGCATATGACTGCCTCTATGCACATGATTGTAGCGTATTATAAATGGCTGTGTATTTGTGGACACTCCCGTTGTTAGGTTAGTTCTCTTTTTCTCTTCTCTTGTGTCTGAGAAGGCTCATGACTGCTTGATCAATAAAATATGAATGGCATGATGCTATGCCAATTTCTAGGTATAGGTTTTATGATGTTTACAGCTTTCACTTTCTACTGGAATACTATCTGGGAGCCCTAAGCCACAGTAGACCAAGTCCTCCTATTGGAGACTACTTTCTGAAGAAGCCCTGAAACCCAGTCTTCTGATGACTTCCACAAGAGTTCTAGATATGTGAGTGAAGTCTTCTTGGACCATCCTGATTTAGCCCATCCACTAATTGAATACCACCAAGGAATATCACTTGACACAACTGGGAGGAGAGGAATTGTTTACCTGGAGCAAAAGAATCCTCCCTGCCTAAATTGCTGAGATACAAAATCATGAGATATGATAAAATCTTGTTAGCTTTTTGTATTTTAGCTGGAATAGAAGCATTTCTTCACTATATTTTCCTAAATGTCAACTACCTTCCCAGTTATTCATCATACACTTAGTATAATTAAATTTTTGTATAGCATTTATCAATGTTATCAACATCAAGTTCAAGTGAAAATGAAAATCTTGAGTATGTAGCATTTTTTAAAATTTGTTAAGGCCAGATTGTAATTTAGAGAAGTGATAAGAGAGGTATAAGGCAAAATGGTATTAAATTATATTTTAAAAAGCGGGTCTAATTATGACAAAAGTGTTTAAATGTTGAACCCAGTGAAATGTAAGGTTATTCTTAAAAGAAACTTCTGTATATAGCTGAAATGACATGCATTTTTGTTTGTTTGCTCACTCAGAAAAACAATTATATTTATTATTTTGCTAGTAAATACTTTAAAGAAATCAGAGATTTAAGAGAATGACCAATAGGAAAATAGGAATACAGAACATGTTTCATACTTCCTTTCTAATATCAGACTGAATTTCTTTCAACACAAAAACTGCTATGATTAATTACTTAAAAGCTTTAATACTCATTCAGTAATCTTAAAGTGTGGCTTTAAGCTGAGGTCTAACCTCATAAAAATCAGTTTTGTCAGTAAATTGATTCTGCACTGTACACAGCAAACATGCTTATTTCAAAAAAGTAAATCCTTAAGGAGAGTAATGTTTTTCAAATATTCATTTCAAGAAAACCCTTCAAAAAAAAAAAAAGAAAACCCTTCAGAGTTAGTATAGTAAAATGAAATAAAAAATTAAAAAAAGATGATAATCAGGACAACAAAAACAAAACATAAATATCTCAGTATATGTATTAGAATCAGATTTTAACTGAAAAGAATTTTAAATCAATTTTAAATCTTTCTAATAATTAATAAATGTATGACATATAAGATTGTGATATGTTTTGGCTCCAAAATCAGAAAGACATAATTTTAAATTCAGATTTTACTATGTTAAAACTGTGTGGTCTTGACAATTTAAATTTTCTTTAGTCTCCAATCTTCATTTATGAAATTTGATTGACAGTACTATGTACCTCATTTTATTTTGTTATCTTTTAAATTTAAATTTAATTATGATACAGTGAAATATTTTCTAGAGTAGAATTCAGTGAGTCATCACTTTACATGCAACACCTAGTGCTCATCACAAGTGCCCTTTTTAATACTCATCACCCATCTAGCCCATCTCCCACCATCACCTCCCATCAACCCTCAGTTCTCTGTCCATCTGTCTGTTATGGCTTGTTTCCCTCTCTCCTTTTTTTTCTTTCCCCCTTTCCCATATGTTCATCTGTTTTCTTTCTTAAATTCCACACGTGAGTGAGATCTATGGTCTTTGTCTTTCTCTGACTGATTATTCCATTGGTTCCTCCTTTTAAAGCTGTAAAGATTTCATGAAATAATGCGTTTAAAAATTCCTGGCACATGGGATGCAATTATAAGTTCTGATTAATATTATTAATGCTAAAAATAATTACCTGAGATTACATCATATTTATCTGAGATCAAATAATTCAAAGTTAGTAATGAAAAGAAAGAGAAAAGCAAAACATTTTTTAAAAGATTTTATTTCTATATTTGAGAGAGAGAGATCACAAATAAGCAGAGAGGCAGGCAGAGAAAGAAATGGTGAGAGAGGGAACATAGGCAGAGGGGAGTGGGAGAGGGAAAAGCAGGCCTCCCACAAGCAGGTAGCCCAACGCAGCCTTGATCCTAGGATTCAGGGATCATGACCTGAGCTGAAGGCAGACACTCAATGACTGAGCCACCCAGGTACTGCACAGAACAAATTTCTTAATGGTTTTCAGATATACTAATTAAGCTGTTAACCAGTTATTGCTAAACTATATTCAGCATAGAAAAAAAATGAATTTTCAAGTTCATTTCTACCAAATTTTAAGTTTATTATCCACCAAATAATGTTTATTTGCTTAAAACAGAAATATTAACATTTGTTTTATTATATAAACTTTAGATTTAGGAAACCACTTAGAGACTATGACATATGTACACAATTTTTTTGCGTTTCTTTGAAAAAGTATATATTCTATTCTTTTGACTGTTGAATTTTAGTGGAATATTTCATAAAATTTTTTAAAAGAAAGAGTTTAAAATATTTGTTTCTTCACATGCTTTTATATTTCAGCTATTTTTTTAATGAATCTTTTGTCTTTTAGGTTCTACTTGCTGCTAATCAGTGATTCTATACTGGTTTTAATGAGTCATATTATCATGGTAGGCTTAATGGTTTCTATCACTAGCCTGATTTTCATGTGTGACATCTTACCATGAACATCCTGATAATCAAGGAAAATATTTGATTTTGATTTGGTTCCTATTTTTACTGGTCATCCAATCTCAGCACCTGCTGCCTGCAGTAACAACTACTTATTTCCTTAACTACTACTATCCTAATCTTAGCAACCGTAATATTTAGCCTAAGTTACTATGATAACCTCAGTAGTCTCCTAAGTGGTCTGATTCCTCTTTTATCTCCTTCCACTCTTACATGTAGAATACATGCACGTTATTAACTCTAAGACCATTTATAGTCTGGTATCCATCTCAGCCTTTTTCTGACTCTTCTTCCACCTTGATTTTCTCTCTGTACCCCCATGCTTGTGGTTCTATCCACCCTGACCTTCCTGCTGCTTCTCAAATACTCCAAGAATTTTCTAGACTCTGAGTTTGCCTGTGGTATTTCCTCTACCCAGAAGTACGTTGCCCATACTTCATATGACTTGCAGCTTTATATTATTTAGATCTCTATTCATGTTACATTCTTAGAATAATTTTCTCTGACCACTCCATTACTATTCCTCCAGAATTCCTCTGTCTTGTTTCATTTTTTCATAATCTTATTATTTATTATACCATATACTCATTTTTTTTATTGCTAGTCTATTGCCATGTAAAATAAGTCCAATGAAATCAAGTACTTTTTCTGTTTGTTCAGTATTTTATCAAAAATAGCTAGAATAACATAATGGAACAAAGCAGTGAAAATAACTAGATGTAAATGGATGAATAAATTTAACAATTATTTTAACATGATTGTAGCTAGATTTTCATGGTGGAAAGAAACATGAAAAGTTCTGATGTCTATTAAAAAATTTAAGAATAAGGGGTGCCTGGGTGGCTGAGTCGTTAAGCATCTGCCTTTAGCTCAGGTCATGATCCTGGAGGCCTAGGATCGAGCCCATTGGGCTCCCTGCTCAGGAGGAGGCCTGTTTCACCCTCTCTCACTCCCTCAGCTTGTGTTTCCTCTCTGGCTGTGGTTCTCACTGCCAAATACATAAATAAAATCTTAAAAAAATTTTAAGAGTAAAAAAAGAAAGAAATATGATTCAGGCTCTCACAAACAAGTATTTATAAGTAAACAGGTAGATGTGTGCTAAAAGTTGACCCCTGCTTAAGAATCTAAAACAGATACAAAGACACAAATTGATTAAAAAGTAATAAGATAGGCAAATTTTGTTTTTGGAAAATAGATTGCACTGATTTTTTTTCTATTTCAAGAATTGTTTAAAACATTTAAAAGAATATAGGATGAACTCAAGCATATGTCAGTTTTAATTAGTATATATATATATAAAGATTTTATTTATTTGACAGAGCAAAACACAATGAGAGAGGGAACACAAGCAAGGGGAGTGAGAGAGGAAGAAGCAGGTTTCCCGCGGAGCAGAGAGCAGAGATATGGATGTGGGGCTCAATCCTGGGACTCCGGGATCATGACCTGAGGCGAAAGCAGCCACTTAATGACTGAGCCACCCAGGTGCCCCTAATTAGTAGATATATTCTTATCATATTCAAAATATTTTATTACATATTACAGATTTTCTTATGTAAGCTGTTGCAAATTCTATTTTATTAATATTTAATGTTGAATAAGGTACATCTCTTCTGAGCTTACCTTACATTTTGAAAGATGAGATTTTAGACTAGTAAATATGCTTAACTCTTCCAAGTTAACCTGTTAGGTAATAAAGAGATGGAAGGTTGTAGTGAAAAAATCTCTTCAACCTGAACTGTATCATTTACTTTGTTTGCTGATGAGATGTGTCAACATTTACACAGTGAAGTGTGCCTAAATGTGTATTTCTATTTAAATCAAATACATCTTCTTCAGAGTTTATATGTGTATTCAAGGAGTGAAATTGGATTCTCTTCGAGAACTAAAATCAGTTACCATTTATTTCAGGCAAAGAGGTAATCAACATGCTTGACTGGAGAAACTGTTCAAGACCTGAGATTTCCTAAACTGTTTTTGCACAAACATTCTGAAACATAAAATATTAGGACATATTTTAACTAATTTTGGAGGAATAGCATATTACACACAATTTATGACTGTGGGTCTTACATGCCCTACATAAACCTATTTAAAAAGGAGCCCTAGAGCATCATAAAGAATGGGAAGTAGATAAAACTCAGAAAAAAAGTGAGTTTATGAATTCATAAACTTAATCTACTTAATTTTCCAACATTCTCACTTTACCAAATAGAGAAAGTCTGTATTACTCTAGAGAGATGTAATCAAAATCACATTGCTGCATGCCCTTTTAGATGGCCATCCTCTCCACAAGCGGGCATTTTTCCTGATCCACTATCATATATTATGTTATAATCTCTCTGGAAGTATACTTACAGGAAAATAAAAGTGGTACAAACAAAATTAAACTTTTAGTTTCTCTTCTGATTAATTAGAATGTAGATTGGATTATTTCTGTCACTTGAACATTTCTTAAAAATCCCAATGAATTTACAAACTACTATCCCAGATACCTTCAGGACCTTATAAATGAGTTATTGGCTCAGTGCAAACTTATTCTAAAATGTGGATGAACATATTTGCCAAAATCTTTGAGTCCCAGTTTGATCACCTTATTAAGAATAAATTATATGCAAAAATAATTTCATGATCTGACTTTGAATATCTGGGTTAATTCTTAGGAAAGCTTTCTAAGTACCCAGAGTTTCTCTCTGCTTTTTTTCCAGTTCACAGCTACCTGTACCATCTCTTAATTCTGATACATGGTGTCATCTCCCGAGTACTGAGTATCTTCTTGCCTCTCTCTAATTCTTCATTGTACCCTACACTGTAAGTCTGCTTTTGCTCCTTCAGCTTTCAGTTTAACATATGCATTTACCTACCATTTACTGAGCATCTTCTATTTCTACAAACTGTGCCAGGCGCTTACACATTCATTTAATCACCACAGTAGTCATGGATATTCCATCTATTTCACAGCCAAAGAAGATAAAACGTAATGAGATTTGTACAAACAAAAACTAAGTTTTTCTGTGTTAAAAAAGTATTTTTCTGATTATAAATACACTGTTGTTGACTGCAGTACTTTAACAGTATTTTGAGGAGTACAGACCATATAGAATAAATAGAAAAGAATAAAAACTATACTACCAAATGCTAATTACTTTAAAAATTTTAAATAGTTCAGTAAAATTTTTACACATATACACATACTAATTTGTGATTCCACTCCAATATTGTAATTCCATTCCAAGTGGTTTGGATATTATTTCTTTGTAATTTACACATCTATGTTTATTTTGGTAGTTGTTGTTTTTTTTTAAGATTTTGTTCATTTATTTGACAGAAATGCAGCTAGAGAGGAACACAAGCAGGGGGAGTGAGAAGAGAGGGAGAAGCAGGCTTCGGCTTCCCGCCAAGCAGGGAGCCCGATGAGGGGCTCAATCCCAGATCTCCTAGATCATGGCATGAGCTGAATGCAGTCGCTTAACACACTGAGCCATCCAGGTGCCCCTATTTTGGTAGTTTTTAAAGAATTGCATTTGGAATCTCCTGTGTAGCTTAGTCCCTTAAGTGGCCCACTCATAATTTCAGCTCAGATAAGGATCTCAGGGTCGTGGGACCTAGCCCTGTGTTAGGCTCTGGGTTCAGTGTCTCTCTCCCTCCTCCCTTGGTCCCACCTGGCCTGGTTCTGGCCCCATTCTGGCCCCATTCTCTCTCTCTCTCTCTCTCTCTCTCTCTCTTTCTCTCTCTCTCTCTCTCTCTCTCAAATTAATAAATCTTTAAAAAAAAAAAAAGGAAAAAAAAAAGAATTGCATTTTAACAATTTCCAACTACCTAACAAATATTTTTTTAGGATTGTCAAACCAGCACACAAATTCAGCATGTTTAAAATTGATTTCATGATTTAATCATTTCTCAAGTTTGTTTCTCTATGGACTTCTTTTATAGCATATTCCCATATATCAAGACTGAAAACTTTGCTGTCAACTCTTACTTCTCTTGTTCATCATCAGAATTTGTTTATTTTCATACTTTTGTGTGTGTGTGTCTGCTCTTTACATCTATCCTGTTATCCAGTTGTGTCTTCTTATTGAACATTGCAGTAAATTGAAGTGATCTCCTTGCTCTTCATTCACGCAGAGACAGCTACAGGCATCACACACTTTTGATCAAAAACCTTCAGTGGTTTCCATATAAATGTCAAATAAACATCAAACACCTTGGCTGGAATGAATGCCTTTGAAATTTTTTTATGATCTAATTAGTTAATTTAAAACAACAACAACAAAATAAAATAACACTTATCTTTTCCATACACTTTATAAAGCATTTAGGGTATGATGGTAAATAAGAAAATCATGGTTTCTCATTTTAATGGAGATTGACTCAGTGGAGCATACAAACAAGTGAACACACATGCACACGAGAGTGTGAAGTGTGCTATGTTGGAAAAATAAAATTTCTTTGGAGAAAATAAAATAGACACTAAAGTCTGGGGGTGAAAAAATAGTTCTAGTAGAAAACTTTATTTTCTACTAAATTCTCCTAATTCTGTTGATTACAGTTTTGTGTATGCATACCTATATTTATATCTATATATCTATATCTTTATACCTAATCTATCTATCTAGAGGAAAAAAGAGACACAGAGAGATACATACATAGATACAGATGAGGGGTGTGGGGAGAAGAGGCTCTGACCTTAAGTAGTCTCTGTAATGCCATGTCTGATTTCTGATTCTGATGCTGGAACTTAAGGTCCACTGGGTAAATGATTGGGAAGGAAAGAAAGATTTGAAGTACGGAAGAGCAAGACAATTCTGGAATACAAAAGCTTGAGCCTATGAGAGTGTGCTGATACCTATATCAGCTCTGACTTGATGTTATGGGGATATTCCGCAGAAAAGCCCTTCCTCAGACTTGGTCCAGAAAGTTGGAGGAACTTAAGGAGAATCCAGGAGAAGATGGAAGTTTTAAGTCTGGCCACTGGCTTATTTCCACAAGCAAACTAGGAAGCAAGGTTGTGAATCGCAAATGGCCACTGCTTGATTTTCTTCCTCTGAATCTCATACTAGAATTGCTCTTATAGCCAGTGGTATTTGGAAACATAAAAAAATAAGGAATTTTGGGAGATATAGGTTAGTTGAATCAAGTTGACATAATAGAAAGTGACTACAGTTTGGTCTAAAGATTGATTAAAAGTTTAATCTAGAGAGGGCTATAGAAAGACTATTACAAGCAAAGGAAAAAACATGTAGAATATGTGATTTTAAAGAACAAATCCTCTGAGATCTGGCCAGGAGACTTGGTGAGTGGTAAGAATAGAAATAGCGAAAGTGCAAAACCTGATTTTTAAGCCGTATTAAAGACTTTTTTCAGGTTTTTTGTTTTGTTTTTGTTGTTTTGTTTTGTTTTGTTCTTTTAAAGATTTTATTTATTTTTTTGACAGAGAAAAACAGAGCTAGAGAGGGAAAACGAGCAGAGGGACTGAGAGAGGGAGAAGCAGGCTTCTGCCAAGCAAGAATCCCAATGTGGGACTCGATCCCGGGTCTCCAGAATCATTACCTGAGCCGAATGCAGTCGCTCAATCAACTGAGCCACCCAGGCGCCCCTGTTTTGTTTTTTAAGGTATATAAGAGTTAAATCACAAATAGAATTTCTCTGTGCCTCTTGGAAGCCATTCCCTTTCCCAAATTCAGGCAACCACTAATGTGCTTTCTGTATCGATCGTTTTACCTTTTGAGAAGAGACTTTTAAATGGAATTGTACAATATGTAGTCTATTGAGTTTGACTTCTTTAAGTTAGCATAATGCATTTGAAATGCATCTGTGTTACTGATTGTATCAGTACATGTACCTTATATTCATAAGTAGAATTACATTGTATGTTCCAAAGTCAGTTTGATCATTCAACAGATTTGGGAGGAAGGGTAGACTGAGGAAGAGGGAGAGAGACTCTTGAGTAGATTCCATGCCCACTGGGAGCATGACTCAGGGCCTAATCTCACCACTCTGACATAGTGACCTGAGCAGAAATTAAGAGTCAGATATTTAACTGAGCCACACAGGTAACCCTCCACACAGTTTTTAGATTGAGTTTGTAGATTTCTACGAAAGAATAAAGACTGTCAGAATTATGACTGGCTTTTCACTGAGTTTATGGATCAGTCATGGAAGAAATGCCATTGTCGCAATACTGAGTATTTGAATCTGTAAACATAATGTATTTCTTCATTTATTTAAGTATGCCTTAATTTCTTTAATCATTATTGAAAGTGATAGTGTTTATAATGTGATGTAGTCCCAAACATAGAATTTGGGATGAGATCTTTGGGTGGGATCTCTTCTAGTTTCTGGTAGTTTCTTGGCTGGTAGCAGCGTAACTCTAGTCTTCACATGGTGTTCTCCCTCTGTGCATGCTGTTGTGTCCAAGTTTTCTTGTTCATACTTAATTAAGAATCACTTAAATTACTTCATTTTAAATTGTTTACTTGTATAAAGACCCTTTATCTGTATAAGGTCATATTTTGAGGTATTGGGGAGTTAGAACCTCAAATTTTGAGGAGGAAGCAGTTCAACTTATAACACACACTTAAGTGTATTTTCTCTCCAAAACTCTTAATTCTTTTTTGGTAAAATTGAAACCCATTTTCAGATCTTTTTTCAAAACTCAGTGTTAATTTTACTGTAAGACAGTAGTTCCAATACACAGAGGTATTATACTTTTTATTACAAAATTTGAAATATTTAGACCCAATTAATAGTGGCAAAATTACCATTAACAACTTACTTTTCTTTTCCTTTCTTTTGCTAATTATTTCCTAAAATCCAAGACAGTTCATGTTTCTTGTCTTTGATTTTTATATAATAAAAAGAAAAAAATTCTGAACACATTTTGCTGCAAATATCAACTCTTACAAATGATAAAATGTCAAAATAGCTCAAAGCAAAATATTTCTTAGAACCAAAAAGAGAGTAAATAGTAAGAAAACATTCTTTCTGTTAGGAAAAATAATATTAGAATCATGTGAAACATATTAATACTTTGGTTTTCTGACATCAAAATACATAAAATACAGTGCTTATATTTATAAAGTTGCACCTAGAACCTTGGTGATTATGATCTATAAAATTAGCTTGCATTGGGACCATAAGCTAATGTTTCTCTTGTGTTTGGTCTCTTAGAAATAAGGTGTTGTGGTTTTTTTTGTAAGAAATAAATAGGGTGTTCTTATTAGATATTCTCTTCTATATAGATTTCTCCCTCTATCTCCAACAGTGTTATTTGGGCCTCCATATTCTAAATCAACTTGATGGGGCACCTGGTTGGCTCAGTGGGTTAAAGCCTCTGCCTTTGGCTCAGGTCATGATCTCAGGGTCCTGGGATGGAGGCCCACATCAGGCTCTCTGCTCAGTGGGGAGCCTGCTTCTCCTCTCTCTCTGCCTACTTCTCTGCCTACCTGTGATCTCTCTCTGTCAAATAAACAAATAAATAAAAATTTTTAAAAAAAATGTTTAAACCAACTTGATATACTGTATAATTTACCAGACCAAGAGTCAGTGATACCAAGCATCAAAAAATAAAAAGCACAGAAACTACTTCTTTAGATTTGGAGGGACATCTAAGAGACTTGTTGCCTTTACCCAGTAAACATATTCTCACTTGCAATTTATACATCTCAACTGATAAAAGTCCAACAAAACAATCTTTGAAAATTAAAAAAAATACTGATATAATTAACACAATCTGGAGGTGGAAAAGAAAAGGGGAAGAGGTAGAAGGCCAGGCTTTATTTCTCCTTATCTCTGATAATGGAACTCAAAAGACAATGTTTATGATTAACACACACTAGGCACAACTGAGGGTATTAAAAATGCATGTACCTCTGAAGAAATTTGTGAACTGTTGGAGACTTATTATAGGACCAAATCCTGGATAATGTGAAGATGTTGTTGGGAAATAGGTTGTTAAAAGGGACAAATGAATAAGGAATGAAGGAAAGCAAGAGGAAATTCTGTGGGAATGGATTGGAACTAGACAAATCATTAACGTGAAATCATGATTTCTAACATACATCTGCAGTTTCATGCATAAATATATGAATACCTGCCTTACCTGAAACAAAAACTCAGAACAAAAAAATATATATATGAATACATACAGATAGATGTTTATTATAGCACTGCTTCTCAAAGTGAACAAATGAAAAATGGAAACAACTTGAATGTCCATTGGAAAGGGAATGGTTATGACTAAATTGTGGTGTAGACATACAATAGATTTTGGTGATACTAAAAAAACAAAAATAGTATTCACTTACCAGATTTTGAGTGCATTAATATCTATCTTACTTTTCAATGACAAAACCAATGAAGGTATGAAGGAAAGAAGAAAAAAGGGAAGGACTAAATGAAAGAAGGAAGGAAAGAAGGGAAGGAGGGGAGGAAGGAAAGAAGGAAGACAGGCAGGAAAATACTCTGTATTAACCACATAATTATCTGATTTTAACTTTTGGTAATCTTTGAAAAATATGAGTGGGGAAGAGGATAAGTTTATATATATATATAATGTTTATCTTCATATATACAAACACATCTATCATCTTACATACATGTTTCTGTAAGATCATCCTAGTTTTCTATAAAGTTATTAAAATATATTCTAAAGTAAAAAGTTTAATATAAATATATACTTCAGGCCAACACAAGGTAACTTCACCATATCACTATTCTAAAGCATCCTCTTAAGAAGAATAAAGAAAGAAAAATTAAATGGAAGAACCCCCCCAAAAATGTTCTTGAAAATACAAATAAGAAATTCATGTGTGGGGTGCCTAGGTGGCTCAGTGGGTTAAGGCCTCTGCCTTCATCTCATCGATCCCCTGGGATCGAGCCCCACATAGGGCTTCCTGCTCAACAGGAAGCCTGCTTCTTCCTCTCTCACTCCCCCCGCTTGTGTTCCCTCTCTCGCTGTGTTTCTCTCTGTCAAATAAATAAATAAAAATCTTAAAAAAAAAAAAAAGGAAAATGCTGTTCTCAAATCAAAGTAATAGTTGAATAATTTAACTTCCTCAATAGTATTTTTTTTTTCAGTAGTATTTTAAAATATTACATTGCTTTGGGAGTGTAGGTGGCTCATTTTGTTAAGATCTGCCCTAGGGTTGGTCCTGATCCCAGGGCTGCTTGGTACTCCCTGCTCAGAGGGGAGTCTGCTTCTCCCTCTTCCTATGCCACTCTCCCTGCTTGTGCTCTCTGTCTCTTTCAAATAATCAGTTTTTAAAAAAATAATTACATTGGAGGGCGCCTGGGTGACTCTGTCTGTTAAGCGGCTGCCTTCAGCTCAGGTCATGATCCAGGGATTCTGGGATTGACCCTCGTGTTGGACTCCCTGCTCAGCAAGGAGCATGCATCTCCCTCTCCCTCTGCCTACTGCTCCCCACTTGTGCTTGCTCTCTCTCTGTCAAAAAAGTAAAATCTTAAAAAAAAAAAATTGCATTGCATGTTTCAAAGAGTAGACCAATAACTGCTTCTGTTGTTGTTTCTTCTCCTTCTTCTTCTTCTTCTTCTTCTTCTTCTTCTTCTTCTTCTTCTTCTTCTTCTTCTTCTTCAGCTTCTTCTTCTGCTTCTGCTTCTTCTGCTTCTTCTTCTGCTTCTGCTTCTGCTTCTTCTTCTGCTTCTCCTTCTGCTTCTCCTTCTGCTTCTCCTTCTGCTTCTCCTCCTTCTTCTCCTTCTTCTCCTTCTCCTTCTTCTCCTTCTCCTTCTTCTCCTTCTTCTTCTTCTTCTTCTTCTTCTTCTTCTTCTT
>PITA01030767.1:0-16068 GCA_004023965.1 Spilogale gracilis | reverse complement strand
GGTGGGGGTGGTGATGGTGGTGGGGTGGTGGTGATAGCGGCTCTGAGCTTGATTTCTTAAATTATATCAATAAGGGACAATTCATACAGCCTACAGTTACAGGACTGGCATGTCAGAGGCAAAGAAGTGGGAGTGTCTTGTGACTAGAGTCCCCAAAACACTACAGAGATGTATGGGAACACTTCTTTTAAAAAAAATGTCTGCTTCCCTATAGTCTCCCTATTCCATAAATTTTAAGTCTTCATAAGGTGCTTAGAAATTCTGAGATGAAAATCATCGTGGAGACCCTGTAAGCTGTGCTTCTCCATCTCTTTCATGTTCTCCTTTCATTCTCCTTCTGATCCCTTGCCCAACCTTCTTTCATAGGTATCACTGCCATTTAAAAGAGCCACTTACTGTTAAAAAACTAGCTTGTTTAGGTGCCAATTCTCCTAAACAGAAGTCACCGCTGGAAGTGAAGGAAATTTTTCAAATATCTTTTGCATATTCTCCTTAGAGAAGCTCACCCTTCCTTGCTTCCCAGATGTGATCAAGGGTACAGCAGGGAAACATGCAGATAGACATTATGGGGAGAAACCCACTAAAAATAAACATATCCCAGTCTAGTATATATTTTTAAAGGTTCATCCATGTAATTCAAGATCAGTCATTTAGAAGCAGCCCCACTCAATGCCACATAGCATTAAAACCCAGCCGCTATGAAGTGAGTCATCCTATAAGAGCAGGTTGGACTGAAGGCTATGTCAGAAGACACTTACATTCTTTCTCTGAAATCCATCCTTTTGATAATGAAAGGGGTGAAGAGTTTAAAGTCACCACTTACGATGTTCTGGAATGTTTTCTTAAAAGACAAAAGACCCTTGGAAAACGTACCCAGGGGTTCAAAGACCTAAGTGTAGGTTCAGGAGTACGAAGAAATTGCCTCTTCTGGGATAACAAGTAGTCGAGCAGTGTTCTCATTTACTTGGTAACTTAACCAAAGTGGGGGGGGGGAGCTTTATTTCAGCATTAGGCATATGGTTGGCATTCACCAAGTGTTTATTAATAATAATGACTTATGGATGCCAAACCCCCTTTAGAGCAAATTGTCCCAGATCCAAATTCCACAACGAGCCAAAGGATTTCGATGTCCTGGCAGAGGGCTTAAAGGATTTGGAACAATTCACACATAGCGCAACTCCTGCTCAGACCACAATGCATTTTCTCCTGCCCACTCCCCACCTCCACCCCCGCCCACATCACGTCTAGGGAGGTGGCCCATTGGAGGCCCGCCATCCCATGCTTCTAGTTAATCAAGGCTTATTGCTTTTTCTCACCTATACCAGGATTTCTGCATTTTCTTCACACGAGAAACAAGGTTCTAATTTAGTTCTTTCTCCCAAGAGTGGGAACAAAGACAGCCTTCATGAAAGATGGTGGCCAGCATGCTGTGTTACTTCCCTGTGTCTGTTCACCTCTGCAAGGGCACGCAGGGTCCCCTCATCCGGGCATTTCCCATCATTCTTCTCTGAAATAAACAGAAAGTTCACCTGCTTCCAGCCCTGATTATCTTGGTAAGTGTCCAGCACTTTGGGATAACATAGCCACAATATTTTCCACGTTTGCAAACGAACAAAACAAGGCCACAGGTTTCTCCACCTTTCTGTCTCTCAAAGATAAATAAAAGTAATGAGCACCTGGCTTGGGGAGGATGAGCCACATTCACCGGGGATAAAACTTCATCCCGAGTTTGTCTAAGCCCAAACTCCTCCCCACTTTTCCCTTGAGCAGAGGCGAGACTCACCTTCTCATCTGAAAGGAGTGGAATAAGATTCTTATCATTACTTGGCTTGCCAGGTAATAATGGATTTTGCAAACCTTGGTGCATTTTCTTCCCCACACACATCTGCCCTCACAAATACACACAACTAGCTATTCACACAGCCCCAACTTTCAGTCGCCAGCAGTCGCCAGAGTGGGAGGGGCTGTGACAGCTTTGTTCATAGGTACAATGGAGACAGCGAGTTCGTTTTGTTTTGGAATTTACTTTCCATTACAGTAATTTTACTGAACTCTGTTATGTATTAACATACACGGGAGAAATATATTAGTAACAGCCAAAGAGAAAGGAATTTCATTTTCTTTTTTTAAAGATTTTATTTATTTGACAGAGAGAAACACAGTGAGAGAGGAAACACAAGCAGGGGGAGTGAGAGAGGGAGAAGCAGGCTTCCCGCCGAGCAGGGAGCCCGATGTGGGACTTGATCCCGAGTCTCCGGGATCATGACCTGAGCCGAAGGCAGTCGCCTAACCAACTGAGCCACCCAGGCGCCCCAGGAATTTCATGTTTTACAGATGTGACTCAAGTTCTTTGGAATAGGAGCATGGCTCTGTGTCTTCAATATCAGTTAAAAAACGTATTTAATATATTATGTCCCTCACATGGGTCAGGCATTCGGCTGTAACCTGGAGACACAAAAATGAGCAACAGAGATTCAGTCCTGTCCTCACGGAGCTCACCGTCAGCCTAACAGCGAAAAGGGACAAGTAAAATATAAATGAAATGCAGTTTCAGTGTTCTCTTTCTTCATCTGGGCGTTGGCTACACAAGTGTGTTCAATGAGTGAAAATTCAATGAATTGTACACTTTTCTGTGTGTGTGTGTGTGTATCTTCATTAAAAAGCTAAGAAAACCTCTTTAAAAATCTAATGACGACATCCAACATATAACTGTATGCAAGAGAGATAACTCACTGTTTCATACTCTGAAAATCAGTCCTCTGGGCCTGCTGAACAAACAGAAAGGAGAAAATGCACAAGCCGAAGAGCCTCGTGTGGAAAACCACGAAGACTGAGATTTCCTATATGATGTTTGTGGGTGCTTCGGAAATTCTAGTCAATTAAATGACCTGAAAAGGAGTGCATCTGGAAGCAAGCCGTTCTGGACCATTAGGAATACAAAATAGGGAGGGGGTGCCCAATGCTGGACAGAGCTTTGCTGACCAAGACAGAGGGTTTGGGTGCATTTTTCTGGTGCAGACCTGGGGTGGACTGGTGACCAGGTGAGCCCAAGCAAGGCGTTGGAACCCTGTTACTGTTCTGGGAAGGATCAGAGCCCCAGGGTTCAAGCAAAGGCCAGAACAGTCTGGTGCTAAGTTCCCAGTGAGTGGCTCAGGAAATGGGCACTGCAGTTCTGTTTGCTGGAGCCCTCTCTCTTTAGGACAGGATCCCAACCAGAGATCTCAGGGTCTGACTGCCCGGGACCAGGGACAGACGGGAGTGAGAGGAGGTACAAAGGTCTAAGTCAAGGGCTGAGAAAGTGAGAGAGGGGGATGGACAGAAAAGGAAACAAGCACTTCAGAATGGTGATTAACCCAAAAATTCACTCTGGAAGGTTGAGACTTCTTCTAGCCAAGATAGGGTAGCAGGGTGAGATTTACACTCCCATCAAAAATATCTGAAACACTGAGGAAAACATTTGAAATGACAGTTTTCAGACTTCGAGGTGAGAGGTGAAATATACAAATAAGACTACAAATAAAAATTACAAAGATGACAGTCTGACCATAGCCAGTGGCACCCAACCCAGGAAGTGAGATTCCATCTCAAGCAACCTTTAGGGAAGTCAAACAATGACCCTGTGACAGTCGTCTCCAAATAGCCGGGATTTGATTACCAACTGATAGCTTACCCAATTTTTGCCATTATCTCCAATTTAAGAACAGCTAGAGAAAGGGGAATGTGAATCCCTAACCAGTCATACAGGGTGCCCCAATTCTGGTTAGCCACCTACAGCTTCCCAAGCACGCAGCCATCAAGCAGGACATTTGCTTGTTCTCATTTGGGTGGTCTTCATTTATTTCCACAAAAGGCAATGATGAGGTGAGCCCCATGTCCATCCCGGCTTACAGCCCAAACCACAGCCCAGGGAGGGCACCGGAATGGAGACCCCCTGGGTCTGACCCAGAGCAGGGCAGGCAGAGCGAGAGTCTGGGGAGGACAGGCTGACTGGGGGTAATGGAGCAGAATCTTGCAGAGAAAAGAGATGCACAGAGATTAATCCTGGGGTGTGTGTGTGTGCTGGATCAACCAGTGAGCCTGGGGGGTAACAGGAGCTCAGTGCTCTGGGGGTATCTGGGGGCCAGTGTAGAGCAGAAATACCCTGGCCAGGAGGGTGAGGAATCTTGGGAGTTTATCCTTCCTCTCTCCCTCCATGAGGGGCTACAAAAGAGCCAGAGAGCAAGTCAAGGTCGGGACATGAGTGAGGCACCGACAATGACTACATCACCTTTCCAGTCTGGAGTTGACAAAGAGCTATTACTTTTTTCTCACGAACTGGCAATGAACTTTATTAAATGTGTTTCACACATCTACCAACGTGATCATGACTTTTTCTCCTTTTTTCTGTTGAGGTAGTGGATTACATGGATTCCTTTTCCAATGTTAAACTAACCCTGCTTCAGAGAATAAACCCAACTTGTTTCTGATAGATGATCATTTTTATATATTGCTGATATCCACTGTAGACATCAAAGCATAGGCCATTCCAGACAGCATATATGATGTGAAGTATTCACTAACACTCCATGGAGGGCTTTGCATCTCTCCTTATGATGGTGACTAGTCCGAACTGGTATGTCCTTGGCAGGATTCGTTGTTAGTTATTCTGGGCTCATACCATGAGCTGGGAAGTAGGCCCTTCTTTTTCATTTTCTAGCAAAGTTTATATATGATTGGTAAGAAGACTCTGCCAGCAAATTCTTCTGGGCCTGGAGATTTGGGGAATGTGTTTAATTACAAATTTGAGTTCTTTACTAAAAATAGTACTATTCTGGTTTTCTACTTCTTCTAGAATCTTCTTTTAGCAAGTTGTGTTTTTCGAATAATTTTTATCTAAATTGAAAAATATGTGTAGAGGGAAGGTTGGCACAACATCAAAGATAACTGAATTTAATTACTATTGAATATGCCCGAGTGAAATGTTGATGACTGGTGATGTTCAGGAGAATAAGACAATACAGATCTAAGTAATTAATAATTATTATATATTTATTTGTGAAGTTTTTTTCTTATCTTCCTTTCCATGGCACTTTCATAATTCAAATTTTTACATAATTTATCGTCTGTTGTCGCAATGTCAGTGAAGCAATGTCGAATGAAGCAAAGTTTTTTGAGTCATTGTAGTTATTACATTGAATTTAATTAATTTGAATTTGGAGAAAATATTCCACCAAGACAATAGCAACTGGAATATCGGTAAAAATGTCAAATGAAGAAAATGTTAAAAGAATTCTTAGATTAAAAAATGACCATAAATTTGATATATCAATGATGCATACATCATATAATGGGTTATTTGTGGTAAATTGCCTTCTTCACAGAAAATCTTGGGAAATATTTTCATTTTATATATACAGTTAATTGTATTTATAATCATAATTTAAATTTACCATATCAGTTATACTATGATTCTCAACATCTAGATCCACACAGTATTTCAGTTGTCCTTCCTCCAAAATTTTAAATTTGGGGTTATTATAAAGAAAGTCAAAGGTAGCAGTTATATTGTTCAATTTACTTAAATCTCCCTCTTTTTTTGGCTTTTGCCTATTTACTTTTTTTTTTTTTTAAGATTTTATTTATTTGACAGAGAGAAACACAGCCAGAGAGGGAACACAAGCAGGGGGAGTGAGAGAGGGAGAAGCAGGCTTCCCGCCGAGCAGGAAGCCCAACGTGGGGCTCGATCCCGGGTCTCCGGGATCATGACCTGAGCCGAAGGCAGTCGCTTAACCAACTGAGCCACCCAGGCGCGCCGCCTATTTACTTTTATATGTCACTTTCTTCTAATGTGTTTTTCGTTCCTCAATTTTGAAATATCTTTTTCTTTTTTTCTTATTTTTTATTTTTTATTTGAATAACTCTGGTGTAGTTAACCTAAAGTAGTTTCAGGTGTACAATACAGACATTCAACACTTCCATCCCTGGCCCAGTGCTCATCACAAGCACCCTCCCTCGTCCCACCTCCCCACTGGTAACCATCAGTTTGTTCTCTGTAGTTAAGAGTCTGTTTGTCTCTCTCTCCTTTTTTTATTTCCTTTGCTCTTTTGTTTTATTTCTGAAATTCCATCTCTGGGTGAAATCATATGGTATTTGTCTTTCTCTGACTGGCTTATTTTGCTTAGCGCTATACTCTCTAGCTCCATCCATGTTGTTGTAAATGACAGAATTCATTCTTTTTTGTGGCTGAATAATATTCCATTGTACCACCTCTTCTTTATCCATTCATCAGTAGATGGACACTTAGGCTGCTTCCATATCTTGACTATTGTAAATAATGCTTCTATCAACACAGGAGTTCATGGATTACTGTTCTGATATTGTGGGGTTCAATGCCCAGTAGGGCAATTACCGTATCATATGGTAGATCCCTTTTTTAAAAAAATTTTATTTATTTATCTGGCAGAGAAATCACAAGTAGGCAGAGAGGCAGGCAGAGAGAGAGGAGGAAGCAGGCTCCCCGCTGAGCCAAGAGCCCGATGCAGGCCTCGATCCCAGGACCCTGAGATCATGATGAGCCGAAGGCAGAGGCTTTAACCCACTGAGCCACCCAGGCCTTTTTGAGGAACTTCCAAGAGGTTGCATCAGTTTGCATTCCCGCCAAAGTGCATGAGGGTTCCTATTTCTCTACATCCTTGCCACACCTGTTGCTTCCTGTATGGCTGATTTAGGCATTCTGATAGGTGTGAGAAGGTATCGCCGTATGGTTTATAGTTTTGATTTACAGTTCCCTGATGATGAGCGATGTTGAGCATCTTTTCTCTTTGGCCATCTGGATGTCTCCTTTTGATTAAGATTATATTTTGCTGGGTCTTTAATGGCCAGAAAATAGTCTCTATGAGTTTTGGGGGAGGGGCACCTGGGTGGCTCAGTTGCTAGGCATCTTCCTTTGGCTCAGGTCATGATACCAGGGTGCTGGGATCGAGTCCCACATCCAGCTTCCTGTTCAGTGGAAAGCCTACTTTTCCCTCTCCCTCTGCCTGCTGCTTCCCCTACTTGTGCTCTCTCTCCCTGTCAAATAAATAAATAAAATCTTTAAAAAAACAAAACAAAACAAAACGTTTTGACAATAGTAACAATACACTTCCTTTGAACCTAGCATACAAAAGGTACATTTTTTTCCTCCACTTAAATTTTGGTATGAAATGAAATCTCAAAATTTCTGCCACATCAAGCAGTGGAACACTGTAAATCTTAAAGCATTGTGGTTTTCTAGAAGCATCCACACACCATGACAAGAATATGATGGCAATTTTCCAGGATCATTGTTCAATAAACATCACCCAGGTTTCGTTTTTCTATTAGAATTTGCCAATTTTGGGGCACCTGGGTGGCTCAGTTGGTTGGGTGACTGCCTTCGGCTCAGGTCATGATCCCAGAGACCTGGGATCGAGTCCCACATTGGGCTCCCTGCTCGGCGGGAAGCCTGCTTCTCCCTCTCTCACTCCCCCTGCTTGTGTTCCCTCTCTGGCTGTGTTTCTCTCTGTCAAATAAATAAATAAAATCTTTAAAAAAAAATTTGCCAATTTTATCCCTAATGGAGAGATCAGAGTTGTAATTAATGCATTCAGATTGACTTTGTTCTGTCATTTTCAAAATCAGCGATTCAATCTTCATTTAGTGAAGATGATGAAATTGTAGGGATTTCATGACTCTATCAATTCGCAAATCTGATGAAGATAATTTGCTGTTCACATTTTTGTTTTAATAAAGGATTAAATATTTATAAATAAAATGTTTTTTTTACGTTTTATTCCAGTTTTTAAACATTTAAGGAGACCAGATTTTGGAAAACATCCTTTATTCTTTTCTTAGTTTTTCTTTTTGAGGCTCTACTTTTGCATTTTTTGCATTTTTACCTCTATTTGTACTCCTTTTCTTTGACCTAACATAAAGTGTTAAAATGTAAGTTTTTTAAAAAGATTTTATTTATTTATTTGACAGAATGAAACACAGCCAGAGAGGGAACATAAGCAGGGGGAGTGAGAGAGGGAGAAGCAGGCTTCCTGCCGAGTAGGAAGCCAGATGTGGGGCTCGATCCCGGCATGCCGGGATCATGACCTGAGCCGAAGGCAGCCGCTTAATGACTGAGCCACCCAGGCGCCCCTAAAATGTAATTGTTTTAAATATGGGTGTATTTTCCTCAATCTATGTATATATATAAATTAAGATAAATGAAAAATGAAACATTTAAAATATTGCATGTTTTCCAAAACTGTATTTTTTCTAAAGTATTCATTTATCCATTAAAGTCCGCAAGCAAAAATACACATTGAATTCACTATACCTAAGAAATATTAACATTCTAAGTAAAAACTTGTTTTTATTTTATGAAATTTAAATAAATGTTATGAAACAGTTTTATGACTCTAACGTTTAACATTATCTACTTGCTAGCCTTATGTTTGAATAAACATATCTATGAATTTAAGAGTAGTATCAATTTTTTTTAATTAGAGTGTTCCATGGTTTTTATGTCTAACCTCTGGAACTAAAAATTAGAAACCAAGAGAGTCAAACCAAAATAAATGATGCTCCACGCTACTGGGTAATGCTCCCTCATTATGTAAGCATCTATTGCCCTACCCTCCTTGAGAAGAAGGATCTGACAAGCTAATTCATTTTTATTTTCTCTTACCTATGCGCTTCCCTGCTGAAATCCTTCCCAGAATTCCAAAAGCAATGTCCTTCTCCAAGGTCAGCAGTAGCGCAACCCACAAGCCTTCATGAAATTCTGAAATAGTTGCCTTTTATGTCAAGGGCATTAACACAACAGATATGAAGAAGTATTTTCCTGGGGACTGAACAGAGTTCATCGTGAGTGAAAACTTGGGTTACTAATTTCATTTTTGTGCATCTGTGACACACAAGGGCCTCAAAGATGTGAGAATCTAGGAGAGAGAATCTCTTGCAAGGACCAAGGGTTGTACCCGTCATGAAAATACTACTTAACGATACAGTCTTGAAATAGGGTTCCAACCAACAGGACCAAGGTGAGAAATACATAGCTTAACACTTGCAGTTGGAATTTTTGATATATTTCAACCCAATATATCAAACTCAATCCTAATCAGTAAAATACACATTATTTTTGAGTATTTTAGTTCCATGAGTAGTTCCATGAGTATACACATGGAACATTTACCAAAATAATTCATAACGTAGGCCACAATATTTTACATTATCCAGATTATATTTTCTTTCTTTTTTTTTTAAATTTTATTTATTTGAAAGAGAGAAACACAAGCAGGGGGAGTGAGAGAGGGAGAAGCACGCTTCCCGCCAAGCAGGGAGCCCGATGTGGGGCTCGATCCCGGGTCTCCAGGATCATGACCTGAGTCTGACCTCACCTAACCAACTGAGCCACCCAGGTGCCCCCAGATTATATTTTCTGAAAATAATGTAATGAAAATAGAAATCAGCAATGACAAGGTGGCTAACATAATCCTGTATGACTAAAAACTAAATTTAAAAGGTTACTAGATAATCCAGGTTAGAAGGGAAATTCTAAGAGTTATCAAATATTCAAAACCTGTGTGATCAACTTAGAAATTAATAATTATGAATACATATATCTATAACAAAGAAAAATTCAAAATAAATGCGTTTAAGATTCAACTCGAGATATGATAAAACAGTAAGTAACAGTGTAACCAAAGAAAGCTTAATGAAGAAAATATAAAACCAGAAATTTATAAAACCAAGAACTACAACAAAAAATGAGATAAAGGAACAAAAGCCAATTCTTTGAAAAGCTAGTAATTTAGATCTCTGGAAAAACATGATTATGAGGAAAAGAAAAAGCACACAAATAAACCAAATTAAAGTGGTTATGGGGAAATAACCTTGGCCATAACAAACCTTTTTTTAAATTATGGGAAAATATTATAAACCAACATATTCCAATATATTTGAAAACCTAGATAAAATGAATTTGTAGAAAAATGCAAAAGGGAAAAGAGAAATCCTACGTAACCTAACAGCCATTAAATTAATTGAAATGGTAAGCAAAAATTTGTTTAACCTTAAAGAGATAAATAAAATTCAACAAGGGCCTGATGTCAGCTTTACAAATAAAGTCTATCAAACTTTCAGGGGGTTGGCAGGACCCAAGCAAACCTGAAAGATACTGCTCATGAAGATAGGAAATTAATTTTACAAAGTTAGTATCTTGGTATCATAATCCAACAGGGACCACAAAATAAAGGAAAATATAGGCTAATTTCATTTACGAACCCAGATGCAATAATCACAAATAAAATATTACAATGTAACAGTTCAAATTGCACATAATCACTGAATGAGAAAAGGCATACACCTAGGCGTATCTTACTCTGAGGAAAAATAGAAAATACGATGACTTCCAGAGAGAAAGAATTATTTATTTACAGAGCAAAAAGAGTCAGAATTGCAACAGGGATTTTCTAACATCAGGATGCTAGAAAATGGCAGAATAATATCTATAAACTAGAAAGAATTAAGCATTACCATCCTTGAATTCCGAATTCCAAACATCTCGTTCATTTGTTGGGTTGAAAGAAAAATATTTGCAAATATTCAAAGATTCAGAGACTATACCACCTCTCTGTATACCTATCAGGAAAATAATTTTTAAAGAGCTCTAAACAAAGAACATGTGAATGAAAAAGTGAAAGGGAAGATGAAAAGGAGAAGAAAAGTAACAAGCAATGAAACTTGAAATAGGTGACCAGATAGATAGATGGTCTCACAGTCAAAGATAATCTTCCTAAGGACATTCCATAAACAGTCAACATAAGAAAAAACAGAGGACAAGGGCATGCAAGATTTTTGTTTGTTTGTTTTGTTTTTAAGATTTTTACCATTTTTTGCTCACTTGTTTGCCAGTGTGCATTCACATTAAATACTTTTTACATATTTTAGTATTTTCAAAGAATTATGTTCTATTGTTATCATTTATAGTGTAATTAGAAATATATAGGCCTCTGTGTATTCATAATATTTGCATCTTTTTAAAATTATTTTTAAATTTTTTTATTCTTTCCATGACCCAGCAACCCTATCCCTTCCCCCACTCCCAGAAACCCTCAGTTTGCTTCCTGAGATTAAGAGTCTCTTATGGTTTGACTCCCTCCCCAGTCCCATCTTGTTTCATTTTTTTTCCATCCCTACTCCCCACAACCCCCTGCCCTGCTTCTCAAATTACTCATATCAGAGAAATCATATGATAATGTCTTTCTCTGATTGACTTATTTCGCTCAGCATAATGCCCTCCAGTTTCATACATGTCATTGCAAATGGCAGGATTTCATTCCTTTTGATGACTGTATAGTATTCCATTATAGATAATCCATTATATATATCACATCTTCTTTATCCATTCATCTGTTGATGGACATCTAGGTTCTTTGCAAGCAAGTTTTGATACATCGAGTGGAATATATATCTCAGAAAAACCTAGATGTTGGAGAGGATAAAGAAGGAAGAAAAGAAGTGGAAAAAGACCAAATATCTCATCTGGGGATAAGTGAGGAGGTGAGAGAGAAGAGTGGAGTCCTGAAAGTATTGTAAACCTTATGAACACAAGGGAGAACAAAATAACCATGAACAGAAGAAAAAGGGGGCAGTAAATAAAACCTGTTCATACAAACAAAATTGAGAAAAGGAGAAGGTAATCAGATAGGAAAAATAATATTCATAAATTAATATATAAGGAATAAATATTATTATGATAAACATAAGGAAGGCTAAGTTTTCTTATTGAAAAACAGACATTTCCAGATTATACTATAACAAGAAAGCCCAGGTAAATGCTGAAAATTAGGAAATCACTTAAAGTAACAAGAGGAATTTAAAATAAAGGGATAAACATGGAGGTATGCAAATGCAAAGAAAATTAAAGCAATGGTGGCACTATTCTTAATAGGCTCTTGAACAACTTTATAAGAGCAGTTTAAATGTCCCTGTTTGCTAATTTTATGTTAGTTCATTCTGGAGTCAGTATTTATTGATATTTTTTCTTGGCTAGGGTCACATGTATTATTTCTTTTTATGTCTAGTAAATTTTTATCGCATAGTGAATATCGTGAATGATACATGTAGAGACTCTGGATTTAGTTATGATCATCAGAGAAGTGTCAAGTTTTGTTCTAGTAGGTCTCCAAATGGCCTCTCCTGTGGTGTCCATTGGGCAATATCTCTTGGTTCTTTTAGCTTCCAGCTGCCTTTTTTTTTTTTTTTTTTTTTTTTTTTTTTTTTTTTTTTTTTTTTTTTTTTTTTTTTTTTTTTTTTTTTTTTTTTGCCAGGCCTTTTGAAGTTTCCCATGCACACTCTTTTTTTTTTTTTTAAGATTTATTTATTTATTTATTTGACAGAGAGAAACGCAGCTAGAGAGGGAACACAAGCAGGAAGAGTGAGAGAGGGAGAAGCAGGCTTCCCACTAAGCAGAGAGCCCAATGTGGGGCTCATTCCCAGGACTCTGGGATTATGACCTGAGCTGAAGGCAGACGTTTAATGACTGAGCCACTCAAGTGCCCGTCCCATGCACACTCTTGGTTCAATAGTTAGAAGAGGTTATTATATAGGAAGAGTTTGTATGCAGAACTGCAACTTCTTTCCTTCTGGTATTCTCCTAATCTTCTAGTTATCAGATGACTTCTGAGTCCTTAAACTTGAATAAGACTGTCTGTTCTTGCAGTTTAAATTGGGAAGTGAAATAAGGCATTTAAATTTCACTGTGGTAACCTATATTTCCATCAAAAGATGAATGGATAAGGAAAATGTGGTATATATTACCACAGAATACTATGCAGCCATCAAAAGGAATGAAATCCTGCCATTTGCAACAACGTGGATAGAACTGGAGGGTATTGTACTTAGCAAAATAAGTCAATCAGAGAAAGACAATTATCATATGATCTCTCTGATAAGAGGAATTTAAGAGGCAAGGCAGGGGGTCTTGGGGTGCAGGGAGGGAAAAATGAAACAAGATGGGACTGGGGAAGGAGACAAATCATAAGAGACTCTTAGTCTCGGGAAACAAACTGAGGGTTGCTGGAGGGGAGAAGGGTGTGGGGGAGGGTTGGGGAGGCTGGGTGATGGACACTGGGGAGGGTATGTGCTATGGTGAGTGCTGTGGACTGTAAGACTGATGATTCACAGACCTGTACCCCTGAAGCAAATAATACATTACATGTTAGTTGAAAAAATTTCACTGTAGTAGGCTGAGTTCCAAGATGGTTCCCAAGATTCCCACTACTAGTGCACATGCCTTGAAAAGTCTCCATCCTTGGGAATGGGAGAGAGTTGCAAATAGATTGGGATTTCACTGTGATTAGGTTAATTTGTAGGAAAGATGAAGGGATTTTTCAGACATAATAAAGGTTTCCAAAAGTTGACATGGCATTCACCAAAGGGAAGATTATCCTGGGTGGGTCTGATCTAATCAGGTGAGTCCTTAAAAGAAGTCAGAGAGACAAGAGCAGCAGATGCTGTCCTATTGGCCTTGAAGAAGCAACCTGTACGTAGGGGAGAATCATGAGGCAGGGCACAGTGGGTGGCCCCTAGGACTTGAGCACTTCAGTCCCACTGACTTCTACCAACAGTCTGTGAGCTTCAAGCACACCCCAGGCCTCAGACAAGTTTGCAGCCCTGGTCGTCACCTTGACTGCAGTCTGGTAAGACCCTGAACAGGAAATCCAGCTACAATGTCCGCAGAGGTCTCAACAACAGAAACTATGAGAAAATACATTTGTATTTTTTTAAGGTGCTAAATTTGCAATGATTTTGTTGTGCGACAAGAGAAAACTAGAAAACTGAACCCAGTTTAGGTCTCATTCTTAAAGGTCTACTTTCCTTCAGTTCCTGCTTACTTTCTGTAGCTTTCCAGAGGACTCTGGTTGTGACACGTGCCTGTGCGTGGGGCGGGGGGGCATTTTGTGAAGATGTTACAAATGCATTCTGGAGGCGTGTTCATCTAGCCAAACTTCTATTCCTTACTAGAAGACAAAACTCTCTAACTTTCAGTGAGTTCGTATTTACCTGGACTCTACAATGAATCTCTTCAAAGAAAAAAAGTCCTTACTGAAGAAAGGTAAAACTAAGTATTTTTTTTAGACTCATTGACCTCGCTTGGAGAAGAGAATTAGCCCTCCAAGAGACACCCCTCAGAAAGGAACAAGAGATAGTTGCAGAGATCTGGACCCACATCGCAATTCTGCCTGAACGTTGCCGCTGGAAATCTGATTTTGCTCCAAGAGAATAGTTAACATTGGTGAGAGCCGCAATCCACTCAGCTGAGATGCCTCTCCTCACCGTCTTTCTCCGACTTTCCATAAACCTTCCCCTGAGAACCATTGAGCAGGGTTGTCAATCAGAGTGTTCTAGAAATGGCAGTGGCTTGATTTATGAGGCACTGAGGAAACCTGGTTTCCTGACAACCTGCTAGGAATAAAGAAGTCACATGTAATTTTTATTTGTGATATCTTATTGTTTTGTAGGCGAGAAATCATCGTTGGCCTGTGTTTTAACTGGTTAAAAGAATAAATAAGACTATTGCACACAGATCAGCCCTAAGGGGGTTTATGGGCATACATTGTACGCAACAGACGGTAAAACACTCAAGCAAATGTACAGCAGGAAGAGAGTTCTTACGAAGCAGGCAGAAGATTCTGGAAGACCTGTCAGTGTTCGGCTCCATGTTATCAATCTGGGTTATCATCATCTTCGACAGAGCAGTAGTCCCCCTCTCTGACATCCGCCAGGGAGCTTCGGCCTCCACCTCTTCCCATCGTGCACCGTTTAATGAGCTTTCGAAGGGAAAATGAGTTCCATTTCGGCATGCGGAGCATTTGTTTATAGCCGGGTTTGCAAAAAAGAATCTGGAATTATTTATTGGTAATTTGCACATTACTACATAACAGATGGTCTGCAAAAGTGGTTGGATTTCAAATGCCTAATGTGGAAGGAGTCTCATGTTTTGTAAAAAGTTCAAGGGACACCAGACTGCCAAGGCCAGGCAGACCTTGAAGATGACAGCGAACAGCCTTTTGCAGACCAGGAGATCCTCTCTCCCAGAGGTGGGGGTGGTCGAGCACCTCACCGCTGCTGGGGGGGATGGCTTGCATGGCGTCTCCTGATGCCAGGTAAGCACAGCAATGCCGCCGAGGCCCTCGGGCTGGAACTCATCACTGCGTTTCTCCAAAACAAGGGAGTAACAATAATAATAGCAGCTACATTTCAATTCGTGGCTGTGCCACACCTCATGTCCTAACACAAGAAAGAGATGGGACGATGGGGCGGAAAGGCAGAGGGGGAAGAAGAGGGAGTGGGAGAGGAGAGAACAAAACAAAACAAAGCAGAATGGGAGAGGCAGACCCTGTTTTGTTTTCCCTCAATAGCTGCCTGAAGTCTCTTGGAGGACATGTCATTCCCAACAGCTTTTTTTTTTTTATTGTAATTATAACTTTAATTAAATATCCAGTACAATAATAAATATGAATTTCTAAAGTAAGGGAGTTGCTATTATGAAATTAAATTAAATTTAGAAAACCTGATGAAGGTGAATTATTTAAAATTGCTGTTGAATTAGCTTTTTTTTTTTAATTTATTTTTTTTTATTGTTACTAAAACTTTTTTTTTTCCAGTGTTTCAAGATTCATTCCCCATTCCCCACACCCAGTGCTCCACGCTTTAGGTGTCGCCAGTACCCACCACCAGGCTTTCCCATCCCTCCACCCCCCTCCCTCCAAGTCCCTCAGTTTGTTTCTGTGTTCAAAATCTCTGTTGTTTCGTTTCCCTCCCTAGATTACCCTAGTTCCCATTTTCTTTCCTTCTCCCACTGTCCTCCAGTTTGACCCTCATGCACCGCAAGTAAGTGAGACCATGCGATACTTGACTTTCTCTTCTTGGCTTATTTCACTCAGCATAATCTCTTCCAGTCCAGTCCATGTTGCTACAAAAGTTGGGTATTCATCCTTTCTGATGGAGGCATAGTATTCCATTGTATATATGTACCACATCTTCTTTATCCATTCATCTGTTGATGGGCACCTT
>PITA01030766.1:0-16089 GCA_004023965.1 Spilogale gracilis | reverse complement strand
CCCGGAGGAGGCTCAGGAGCCAGGGTACACTCGCCACAGCAGGCTTCGAGAGATGTCCAGAGAGAGAGAAGTCCCAGTCCTTTTGAGAGGAGGAGAGAGCCTCCGTGCTGGAGCACGTGCTCTATCTCCTCCCGGGTTTCGGCACCAAACATAAGGTTTTTTGTCGTGAATAGAATGGAGAAGGCGAAGGCAAACACGGTCCAAAAAATGAGCTTTATTGCAGGCACCCTCGGGCGAGGTTCCTCGACTTGGGAGGGGAGAGTCGGGGAAGTCGTGCCCGGGTTGGGGAGTGCAGGGGTTTTTAAACCTTATCGGTTCTGGGTCTGGATTCGGGTGGGGTTTTTCCCATATTAGGCAAGGGAACATCGTGTCCCCAGGTGATTGGCTAGGGGTGGGGAAGGGACAGCCGATGGTGGGTGGTCCCTGGCTGGAAAGTTCCGGATGGGAAATTTCAGTCCCCCTGGCTAGGTTTCAATGTCCTGGAGATGACATGCTGGCCACAGCTGCTTTGGTGGGAAGATTAGCCATCTTGACCCCATCTGCGATGGCCGCCAGCTTGGGTGTCCCTGTCTCTCAGCCAGCCCAGCAGGAGTGACAATAAAGCCTACATTTTAGGGGATCTGAGGGAATGGGGGGGTGGCTCAGGTACTTCTGGCACCCCAGGGTAGCCTGCGCGTCTCTGATCCTCCCGGCCTCTGGTCTGGGTGCTGCGCACCGCCTACTCCAGCCACAACCATAAAGCCGCCTGTGAGAGGAGGGCTCCCAAGCCTTCCAGGCTGCCCGAGTGCCCAAGGCTCCGGCCACACCCCGGGCGTCCATGGGGAGGAAATGCAGGCCGCCAGGCCAGGCTGCTCGGAAGGCAGCTCACGTGCTGTCTCAGCTCAGGGCCCAGCGGGGCTGGGCAGGAAATTCACAGACCCCTGGGGCAAGAAGCTCCCTTTCTTCTTCCTTTTTAATCACTAATCCTCTGCCTTTGGTCTCCCCCCCCACCCTGATAGCGGGAATGTTATGAATGGAATGTATGAATTCCAGCCTGAGCCCAGGAATGAGGTCACAGTGACCTCCCCCCGCCCTCCTCCCCCCCCCACCCCCCCCCGCCGGGCCGGGGCACTGGGCCTGGAATTTGGCTTGCCAGGGATAGTCCTTGGCGAACCCAGAGACTGTCACCCACCCTCAGAGCCACAGTGCCTGCTGTCGGCAGTTGGGGAGTCAGACCGAAGCCCCGAGGAGCAGAAGCGGCAGAGGCCTGCAGCACACTCCCCCACCAGGCCACCGTGCAGGCACACTCACGCTTCAGCCCAGGGAATGTGTGCACAGGAGCTCACTGCAGAATGTGCATGTCCATGTGAACACGTGTGCGCACAGTGTACACACATCCAGGCCAGAGGGTAAATACAGTGAGGTGTAGTCGCATGCTCAGAAACCTGCAGTTGGGATGCACACATGATGGTGTAGGCTTCTGGACGATCCTCTTCAGACAAGTACACATAGTAGGCGGTGTTAGCATAGAAAGACCTGCATTCACGGGGCCAAATAAGCATGTGCTTGCCCCGCCCACACACATCCAAGTGCCGCAGGTACAGAACGCAGCAGGTGGCACATAGGTATCAAAGGGGCACATCCATCCCTAACTCAGCGTGCACACACAGCAGAGCCTGCACACACAGAGACACTCAGACACACGGGGAGGAATGACTCCTTCTGAGTGGTCTCAGTCTCCTTTGGTATGGGCAGAGGTCCTGACTGTGGCTCCCACAGGAGAGGACACACCTTGGTTTCTCTCTCTGGCTCTGATCCCAATCTACTTGGCCTGGCATCTTGGGCCTATGGCCTCCTGGGAAGAACAACTTAAGGTGGGCGTTGGGGCCAGTGGTAGGTGCTCCTAGCTCAGGGATTTGCACTAACTCAGGCACTTGTGTGTGTGCCTTTGTGTTTATGTGAAGCCAGGACAGGAGCGCTTACGGAGTGGAAGCTATCGCCTGGAAAACTGGCTTGTCAGTAGGGGCCCCCAAGTCTGACCCTGCGAGGGCCAGCCCTTTCTGCCCCGGCTTGACTGGCTGCCATAGCTGTCAGTCAAGCCCTGTGTCAGAGCCAGCTCCAGTACCTCGGGGGGCATGTTCCCCCAGACATTGCATTCCCCTACAGGATATGGGGTAAACAATCCTCCCAGCCCCTGGATACTGAGCATCCCGCCAGACATTTCATTCACACATTCATTCATTCATTCATCCACCATCCATCCATTCAGGAATTGTTTGCCCAAGTGCCTATGACCTGTCAGGCACCACCGTAGGGACAGCAGTCAATGAGGACAAGCTAGTCCCTGTCCCCAGTCCTTTGCAGACTTCCGGCCCACTGATACTCTTTGTTTGGCCTTGCTATGATCTTAAAGCTTATGAGTTCCTATATGAATCCAGATTTTTTTCTCTTTTAGGAAAATGGGAATCTCTGGAGTTAGGCCTGCCCATCTGCCTCCATTGAGGGTCTGGGTGAGGCAATCTGCCGCTGCTTCTGCCTCCCACCCACCTCTGCCTTCTGCTAGCCTGTGTAGCCACTGTGTGGCCAGCCCCAGCAAGGTGTGAATGCTGGGCCTACAGGCTGTTTGTGGCAGGTGTCCAGCCCGGGGTGGCTGGAGGGACCGGATTAACTCCCCTAATTAACTCTGGGCATGTGCTTCAAATGCGAAGGAGGCAGGGTTATGCAAATATTTGGAGAAAGGACAGTTGGAGTCAAGAGTGCATCAACTGTGGATTCTTCATAAATGAACTTAGCTTGAAATATCTCAGATGCTGACCATAAGTGGAGCCAAGTGAAGAAAGTGCCCACTTCTATTCATAATACACCCCCTGAAGAAGACATTTCAAGCTGCCTGATAGTCGCCAATATTATGTTTCTGTGTGTGTGTTTGGGCTGTCCTTTCCCAGAGAGCTCAAACAGGACAGAACCCTAAAGCCACTTCTCTATTCTGGGATGCAGTCTTTGATGGCACATTCCAGCAGTACTGACTTTCATTTTCATGTCATCTTTTATTTTCATATGTGGACAGGTAGGCCAAGCTTTGAGCCCAAGGGAGTGATTCCCTCAACTCTCAAATCCCAAGAGGGCTAGGTCTCTCACCACTAGCATCCGCACTTCCGTCCTTGGGTGCCACTCTTTATTTCTTTTAATAATGAGAAAAAAGTACACCAAGACCTTTGAATAAATGCACAGCTGTGGTATTGACAGAGAGGGCGATGTTACTGGATGGGCTGCTAACTGGGCCACCACACATCCAATCCCGCGGGATCCCGCTTTCTGGGGAGGGCCGATCTTTTCTCTCAACACTCAGGGTCTCGTCCTCACATCCTGGCATAACAGGGCTCCCTTGGAAGGAGAAACCACTTGTGAAGTATGGCATGTCCCGAATCCCCAGCTCTCTATGGTTTCTTTTTCTCTCCTCAACCAGTGAAGTGGTCCAACTCCCCCACCCCCATTCCTGAAGGCGCTGGGTAGTTGGGATGAGCCCCAAGTCACCCCTGCACACATCCTGGGCTCCTGGCATTCTTCACTAGTCAGGATGAACAAGGGTGTGACCAGACTGCTGCCAAGTCCTTCTAAGTACACAGAGACGGACTTACAGCCAAGAGGGGTTCTCTGAACTGGCTGAGATTTGGGTTACCTTAAAATGGGAAATGAGAGATTAATTAGAGCCATGAATTCCAGGTAAAATGGCCTATGCAACCTTATAGCATGAAACTCATCCTGTCTGCATGGAGTTTAAGTGTTTAGCTTGTTGTTGTTGTTTAAGATTTTATTTGTTTATTTACCAGAGAGAAACACAAGCAGGGAGAGTGAGAAAGGGAGAAGCAGGCCTCCTGTGGAGCTGGGAGCTGCCTGCTGGGCTTGATCCTGGGACTCTGGGATCATGACCTGAGCCAAAGGCAGACATATAATGACTGAGCCCCCCAGGTGCCCCTAAGTGTTTAGTTTTTAAAGGACCTTTCTAACTGTATTAAAGGGTCATCTTTGGCTGACCTCATCTTGCTGATTTTGCTTGGTGTTACTATTACGCTTCTTATTTAGGCCTGGGGGGACCTCAGCACCTTGCCCGAGGAACCCGGGTGTGGCCCTGGGAGCAGCAGGTCCTGGATTTGGGGAGTTTAGCTTGGGGGCCACAGAGCCTGCCCTGCCCTGGAGGGACAGTGCAGTGCAGGTGCTGGTCTTGCAAGCCTTTGGTGAGACTGGTGGTGGCGGGGGGCGGGGAGGACACAGCCAGATGGGATCGAGGAGGAGGAGGCAGCTCCATGCCTGATGGCGGCCGGAGGGAAGGCCTTCCCCACAGACCCTCCAGTCCCAACAAAGGCCAGTCACTCAAGAGATAGCAAAAGCCCTAGATGTGCTGAGTTGGGTGCTGGCCGGGGCTCTGAGCTGATGTGACCCTTCTTCGTTGTGCAATGGGTTGAAAGGGCCATCAGGGAGGGGAAGGCACACAGGGGCTTTACATCATGACGTGTGGAGCTGGGTCAAAATCAATTATACACACTTGAAAGGAGATTCTGGGCTGGAAGGGGAAGGAGACCGAAAGGCTGGTTTCCTGTGTAAGCAATGCACATCTGACAAACCAGGAGAGAAGAGGAGGGAGGAGTCCGGGAGGCACCTACTATGTGTTCTGCCATGAGGTCGCAGCCATGAGGCACAACCACACAGAAACACAACCCTCCCGCTCCCACAGTAGATGTCCAGCCCTAGGGAGCTCTGTGTCCCTCCTGGAGGCTGACTGTAGTGTGTAAAAATAGGCATGGCTCATACAAGGCCCCTGGAATCCCTGGCTGGGCTAGACAAACAGCGATGTGATCCAGCTGCGGAGGGTAGCCCACGGTGCTGAGTTGGCCAGGACAGCTGCCCTCAAGTAGGGTGACTTCTTAAGGTGTTTCCATTGGACTTTAGATGAGTCTTGAGTTTGGCTCTGCTTGAGCTTAGAAGGGACCCTTGGTGGCACCCACCACCGTCCCCTAGAGAGGTTTCCTGCAGAAGCCAGATTCCACATCCATCTGCTGCCCTCCGCTGCCCTCCTCTGGTCAGCCTGTGAGGCCGTCCACAGGTCCTCAGCTTAGGTGTTGGGACAGGGCGCCAGAGGAAGGAGGAGTCCAGCACCCCTGTCCCCAGAGTACCCTGGGAAATTTGATCTATCTTGGGAAAAACCTCTTCATCCCTCAGGGGCTGATGTTGGGATGAACCATTGGTCGTAATTTCTGTGAGATCCTCTAGAGGCCTCAGGAGGCTCCCCTATGTGAGGTCAGGAAAGGAAGCATACTGGCCTGGCCTGAGTGAAGTGGGGAGGGACCCGCCAGCCAGTCCTTACACCTGCTGGGCACAAGTGTGGCCCACTGTCCCTGCCTCCTTTCCTTTACTCTGGTTCTGTCCTTCACCTTCATGAAAGCTGAAAGATCTGGATACAGCTCCCTGCTTTATCACACCCTGTGAGGCCTCAGCCAGGTGGTGTGTCCATCCCAGGGCTGCAATTTCTCCATCCATGCAGTGGAGCTCTTGGCCTGGGAGCTGTTTTTGCTCCTCCGGATCTGGCATCACCTCTGATGTTGAGATTCAGGACACACAAAAAGCCTTTCCAGCCGCAGAGAAAGAGTGCTCCAGTGAGGGCCTTTTCGCTTGTGTGCAGGCTGGGGCAGGATACCTGAGGGTCAGGGTGCTCTCGGCCTCTGTTTCTTTTTGATACTTCGAGATTTCAAAATGTAGATATCTTGGTAGATTTTTCCTGTTCTGAAAGTGATGTGAACACACGCAACTATCCACACTACCTCCCATAATCAGGGAAATAAAAACATAAATTATCATATCATTTATCACTCATCACATTGGCAAAAATGCAAACATCTGCACATGAGCAGGGTAGGTAATGCAGGCAACAGCGTGAGTCCTGTTCCTAAGGGCAGCACTTGTGCAGATCTGTCCCAGGAAGGGCTTGCACATGGGCTGTGATGTGGGCAGATGATCCAAAGTGATCACCCGGCATTGTTTATAAGAGCAGACACAGAAAGTGAGCCGTTTCTGTGCAGAGAGAGGGGAGCTGGCTTTGGTGGCAGGTGTAGACAGATGGATTATGCCAGCTGTATCCGCAGTGCCCTGTGATGTGGACGTTGCTCTGCAGCCGGTGGGCTGGGAGTTTCTTGCACTTTATAGCTGTGTCCTCTGGGGAGGGGGCAGGAGTGAAAGGAGACTGTCGGGGTCCCTCTGGGAACCACTGCATTGTTTAGATCTGGGAGACTGTGTGGGCTCGGATATGTTTTCATGATAAGGTCCCCATTGGGAGAGGCCTGGGGGACATCCTCCCAGTGTGGGGTACAGAATGCAGGTTTGTATCAGGCCTGGGTTTAAATACCATCTGCTGCCAACTGCCGTGGGATGAGGGGGTGCAGCTCCAGCCCCTTCACCTGAAATGGAGCAAGTGATGACATCCGTTTGTGGCTTTTGTAGAGCTCTGTCCATGAAGGGCTGGGGTCATGCCAGCACCCAGCATGTATCCGTTTCCCGATGCGGCATTCCTTTCCTGCCATGGATCTTATCTGTCAACCCGAGCATCATGGGGTGAGGGCCACTGAGTCATGGGTCCATAGTTAGTGACTTCACGTCTAGCTTGACCACTGACCACATGGTAGCTCTGGTCAGCAATTCTCACCCTCTCCCCCTTCATCCTCTCCCCAAATGTGTGGACAGGTGGTGAGGCAGGATGAAGAGGCTGTGAAAGTGACACGGGCGGGGGAAGGCAGCTCCATGGAGACCTACCTAATGCCTCACTAAACCTGTCCCTCCCATCAATAAGTCCCCTCCTAGGAGGGAGACAGGACTTGAATCTATCAGCCTGGGCCTTGAAGGCACCGGGACGGTCCGTGCTCCATATCCATTCCCTCCCCCTCTCCCGCCCCCTGCAATGCCCCCTCGGTCCCTGCATATAAGCTGTTGCTGCCTTCAGTCACCACTGTCTCTGCTGCCTACTCAGTCTATTTCCTCAAGACCTACAAAGTCAAACCCTTACTGGGGCCAGAAAGCCCACACAAACAAGCAAAGCATAAATATTAATAAAAAAATATCCATTCCTGAGGCGCCTGGGTGGCTCAGATGGTTAAGCGACTGCCTTCGGCTCAGGTCATGATCCCGGAGATCCGGGATCGAGTCCCACATCGGGCTCCCTGCTCGGCGGGAAGCCTGCTTCTCCCTCTCTCACTCCCCCTGCTTGTGTTCCCTCTCTGGCTGTGTTTCTCTCTGTCAAATAAATAAAATCTTAAAAAAATGTATTTAAAAAAATATCCTTTACAGGATGATGGTGGCACCTGGCCATGGTGTCAGGGACACAGAAGGGGGGTTGGTGAGTAGAGGACGTGTGCGGGGGTCACAGGGGCAGTCACTGCCCAGCTCGTGCCCAATGTGGCCCCAGGACAACGGGAGCCCGATGAGCCCTCCCAAGCCACTGTTTTCCAACTTGCCAACTCTCAATGGGATGAGCTCCATACATGCATGGGATCTTAGGCCTTCTGAGCAGAGTGCTGCTGTCACTATTCTTTTATATGGTATCATTCTGCTAATGTACAGCTGAGGGCTACTGAGGGCTGGAGCCAACCTAGGGTTGAGGTGCTAACTTCCTAGTTCAGAGCTCCTGGCACCCCACCAGGCTAGACCCAGCTGCCGTGTTGTCCCCAGTTTGTTCAGCCCCTCCCTCACTGGCTGCACCTGTAAAGCCAGTGTGAGGCCAGCAGAGGTGGGGAAAGGGCTTGTATGCTGGTGTTCTTGGAAATCCGAGACACACTTGACTGGCCTTTGGGAGGATGAGCAAGAAACCCTATTTCCCCAGTCGATGCAGAGCTCCCACTGTCCTATGGCTGAACACAGATGCACAAAGGAGCCCTGGGGAGGCCGGGAGGCTGGGGGAATGCCGCAGCTGAGCCAGGTCAAATTGCCTGTGAGCAAAAGAAAACCACTAAGCTTGGGACAGTCTGTAATATAGCAGTAAATAACTGATACAAACCCTTCCTTGCAATCTATCTCTGTAAAGAAAAAGAAAGATTAGGCACAATATAAAAAGTAAACAATGCCAAAATGATAAAAGGGAAATCCTTTCTTCAAGGTAGTTTTAACAATAAAGATAATAATTGTCAATGTTCACATAAATCTTTCAAAATTCTCTCTTTGTGTAAAACATATTCTCATCTACTATTACCTATCTGGCTCCATTGTCATCATCATCATCATCTCTCTATTTGATTACAATGGGATTCTATTATACACCCTTTAGTGTCAGCTGCTCCCTGCCCTTGTTACCAACGCAGAGATCCTGCCTCCCCTTCAGGAGCAGTGATTCTCTAAGGCCCTCCGTAAGGGCCCTGTGACAGCTTCAGTGAAGACAAGGCAGTCTGGCTGGCGGATGAAAGCTCCCTCCTTGCATCTAAAGAGTTGCCCAGATGATGTATGGATCCAAGTCTGAGCAGGAGACAGATGGCATGCTTACGGTTTCACTGAAGGGTTAGGTGGAAAGATGACTTGCTGAGTCAAACGCAGAGTCAGGGGACCCATCTGGGCTGCTGGGGCTGGGAGCTGTTACTTCTTGTTCTGCTGGAGCAGGGCAGGCCTGGGGTTCCCGGACCCAGAACAGCTGGAGCGATGCGGGGATTTCTCAAGGGGCAGTGTCTGTGCAGGAAGTGGCCACTGTCAGAATGACAGCAAAAGTGAGGTTCAGGGAGGGTCTGACCAGCCTCTCCAGCCAACTGGCCCTTTTGGAAGCCAAAGGGTGAGAGGCCTGGATGAAGGAACCTATGCTGAGTCATCTGGGATAAAAAACAGGACAAGGGAAAGTAAAGTGAATAACCAGAAAACAAACCTTAGAAATCTCTTTCCAAAGTGCTCATTTTTCCACCAAGACTTAGAGAGGACTAAGAACCCCTTCCCAGGGCTTGTCCTGGGGCCCTCCAGCTTGCCTCACAGGAGGGGCCTGGGTTGGGGTGGGGCAGCATAAGCAGCCCCCCCCATTGTCCTACAAACTCCTCCTCTCTTCCCCATGAACGAAGAGCCCCAGACAGACATCTGTAAACTTGGTCTGGCCGTGGCCACCTTGATTTCTATCTCCTGGATGCCTTCAGCTGCAAGTGAAGGAACAGACAACAGAGAGATCTGTGAACAGAAACGACATTTATGATCTTCTTTGATAAGAAGCTGAGAGCTAAAGGCTTCAGGGCTGGCTCAACAGCTCAACACTGTCCACACTGGGTCATTTCTCTCCATTTCCCTTCCTCCACCCTTGGCAGCCATCATCTGTGCTCTGTCTCTGGGGGTTTTGTCTCACGTGGATATTTCATAGAAAGGGATAATAGGTATGTGACCTTTTGTCTGACTTCCTTCACTCAGCATAATGCATTTGAGGTTCATTCCTGTTCCAGCATGTATCAGTTACACCTTGGCTGTGGCTATGGAATAATAAACAATTTGTCTGGCCTCGGGGCCAATTCCAGCAGCTGAACTTTTAAAACAACCTGGAATTTCCTGAGTGATAGGAGGGTCTTTGTTATTGTAATGAGGTGGGTCTAGCTCCTGCCTAACTTGGGGCGGGGGCTGGTCACCAGGAAGACCACTTGCATGACTAGAGGATTAGGGTTTTCAGCCCTGGGACAGAGAGGGACTGAAGTTGAGCTGGGTCACATGGTCATTGATTTACTTAACCACACTTGTGTGTTGAAACTCTGATAAAACTCCACGGAGCTTCTAGTCAGTGAGCACAGGAATGTGCCAGGAGCATGACGCACACTTACTCTATGAGAAGAGGGCACACGAGCTCTGTGCAATCTCTCAGACTTACCCATACCTCTTCATTGTGCTGGTGCTCCTGATCTGTATCCTTTATAATAGAACATGCTAAATAATCATAAATACAGATAGTAATAAGTAATCAGGGGTTTCCTGAGTCATTCTAGTGAATTGAAGAAATGGGGTGGGGGGGTCAGAAGGAACCCCTGAATCCATAGCCAGTCAATAAGAAGTGTGGGTGGCTTGGGGACCGATCCCCTGAGACTTGCTGCGGCTATCTGAAGTAGGGGCAGTCTTGCGGACAGTGTCCTGAACCTGCAGATTCTGAGGCTACTTCCAGGGGGTAATGGTAGAACTAAAATTGTAGTACAGCCAGTTGAGTCTTTATCAGATTAATATTCCACTGTATGTATACCACAATTGGTCTAGCTACCCATCCATTGATGGACATTTGTGCTATTTCCGTGTTGTGGCTATTGTAAATAGTGCTGCTATTAACAGGTAATTGTTTGAATGGAAGATTCTTTTGGGTGTATAACCAGAAATGAAATTGCTGGGTTATGTAGTTATTCTGTTTAACTTTGGAGGAGCCATTAAATATGTTTATGCACAGAGACTGATTATTTTATATTTCCACCAACAATGTATAAGGAAGGGTTCCGATTTCTCCACATCTTTACCTTTAGTCTGTTAGGGCTGATACAACAAAATACCACAGAGTAGGGAGTTTATTAACAACAAATATTTAATCCTCACTGTTCTGGAGGGGGGAAGTCCAAGTTCAGGGTGCCAGCATGATTGGATGAGGGTCCTCTTCTTGGTCCACAGCAGATGTATTCTCTCTGTGGCCTCCAAGGCTGGGAGAGCTAGGGATCTCTGTGGAGTCTCTTTCACAAGGATACTAATCCCATTCATGGAGTCTCTACCCTCCTGGCCTAAGAACCTCTTAAAGGCCACAGCTCCTAACACTAGTACTATGGCAGTTAGGATTTCAACATATGAATTTTGGGAGGACAGAAACATTCAGACCATAGCACTCAGCAATACTTGCCATTTTCTGTGTTCATTTTGTTTTGTTTTTAAATTACAGCTATCCTATTGGGTATGAAGTAGTATCTCATTGTGATTTTGATTTATATTTCCCTAATACTAATGATGTTGACCATCTTTTTATGTGCTTACTGGCTATTTGGCTAGTTATACACCTTCCTTGGAAAAATGTCTATTCAAGCTCTTTGCCCATTTTTAATTGGTTTGTGCTTTTATTGTTGAATTATAAAAGTTCTTTATATATTCTGGGTAGTAGGTTCTTAACAGATATGTGATTTGCAAATATTTTCTCCCGCTCTGTAGTCTGTCTTCTCACTTTCATGAGGCTGTCCTTTGATGCTGCAAAGTTTCTAATTTCTATGATGTCTAATTTATTTGTTTTTCTTTTGTTGCTTCTGTTTTTGGTGTCATATCTAAGAATCCATTGCCCCTTTGTTTTCTTCTAAGTGTTTTGTGGTTTTAGGTTCTTTATTTATTTAGGTTGTTGACAAAATTGTGATTATTCAGGGCCCCTTGCACTTCCATATGAATTTGAGAGTTGGCTTTTCCATTTGTGCCAAAAAGGCTATAGGGATTTTGATGGGGACTGCATTGAATCTGTAGATTACTTTGGGTAGTATTGACATCTTAACAATGTTAGGTCTTCTTGATGCATAAACATGGGATGTCATTGTCTTCGCCGGGGAAGCCAGCCTCGGCGGAGTTGTGGGTCCCGAACCGCAGGTGAAATAATGACATGAACACGGAAATCTAATGCAAGCTGAAAGACCCGAAGTCAGTCAGGAGAGACCTATGAAGCAGGCTCAGCCACGCGCTCTGGCTTTTTAGCATTGGCTTTCTAGCTCTAGCTCTCTAGCTCTGGCTTTGGCCCTCTTGCTCTACTTCTCTCTCCTCTTCTGTCTCTCTACTCTCTGTCTGCTTCTCTTTCTGTTGCTTTCTTTGCTTCTCTGTTTCTGTCTCTCTTTGCAGGCTCTCTCGCTGTTTTCCAGCTCTCCTGCTCACTCCTCTAAGGCTCTCTTGCGGCCTCCTTGCAGGCTCTCTGCCTTTTTCTCTCAGTCTCTCTGCAGGCTCTCTTGCTGTTTGCCAGCTCTCCTCTCTCCTCTAAGGCTCTCCTTGCAGCCTCCTTGCAGGCTCTCTGCCTTTTTCTCTCAGTCTCTCTCTGCAGGCTCTCTTGCTGCTTCTGCCTTCAGTCTCTCTCTTGCTGCCTCCTCGCAGGCTCTCTGCCTTTGTCTCTCTTGACTGACAGGGGCCTCAGTCTTTTATTATTCAAAAGTGAGGAAGTTGGGTGGTGCAGTTAAATCTTTAACTGCTTTTGCACCCGCCCTAGAGACAGGATTAGTATTGTTACTGCAGGGTACAGAGTGATTGCTTAAACTCACAGAAGTTGAGACCATTGAGGCACAAGTATCAAGAAATACAGATAAGAGATAGAGATACAATTACTGGGAGGAGGATTGAATGGAACTATAGGTCTTGAATAAGCACACAAAGGACATCTTGCCCTGACCCACAGGGTATGTGGCTTTCCGGATTCTAGGCAGAGAAAGCCCGGAGGGGCTTTCATGCACATTCACAGGTACCTCCACCAAAGTTTTCCCATGGCTTGGGCATGGCGGGAGGGGCAGATCAAGCACCGTCCTGACATGTCATCTCATTTATTTAGGCCCTTTTAAACTTCTTTCAACAATATTTTGTCATTTTCAGTATACGTGTATTTCACGTTCTTGGCTAAATCAATTCCTAGGTATTTAATCCTTGTATGTGCTATTTTAAATGGATCTATTTTCTTAATTTCTTTTTTAGGTTGTTCATTGCTTATGTACAAAAACACAACTAAATTTTATGTATTGATCTTGTATGTCAAGTTTCCAAATTTGCTAAACTTGCTTATTAGCTCTACTTACTATCTTAAAAGCTCTACTTTCTTGTGAATTCTTTGGGATTGTTCATATGTAGGATCATGTCATATTTGAGTAGAGGAACAGAGATAGTTTTATTTCTTCCTTTCCAATCTGGATGTCTCTTTCATCCTCCCTCTCTTCATCCCTTCCTCCCTCTTTCTCTCTTTTCTTTTCTTCTTTTCTTCCTCCTCTCCTTTCCTCCCTCCCCTCTCCTCTCATCTCCTTTCTTCTCCTCAATTGCTTGGGCTGGAAATTCCAGTACAATGTTGAATAGCTGTGGTGAAATCAGGCATCTTGATGTTGTCAAAGGGAGAGTTCTAGCCTTTCACAACTTGTGATGTTGGCTGTGATTTTTCATAAATGCCCTTTATTGTGTTGAGGAAGCTCCCTTATATTTCTAGTTTTCTGAGTGAGTTTTATCATTGAAGTGTTGGACTTTGTTAAGTGCTTTTCCTGCATCTATTGAGAGGGTCATATAGTTATTTCCCTTCATTGTATTAGCATGATGTATTGCACTGATTGATTATTAAGTTTTGGATCACCTTTGCATTTCAGGGATATTTTAACTCTTAAATATATTGAAACCTGTCAATCTTTTAATTTCTGCATTCTAAATTTGAACTCATGCTTAGAAAAATCTTCCCCTAGCCTATGTAGCTCAGAATATGCCTTGGCCTGACAGACATCTTCTTAAAGAGCTACAGAGTATATCATTGCATGGGTGGCCTGCTCTTTTGTGATCTAATATCTATTTTTTGGAGTGTTGGTAGTGGGCATTGTTGGTGCCCTGCCCAGGCCTCGTTTATCAAGATCAAAGAGAACATTGTGCTTTCTAGTGAAGAGCTCTGTCAGTCATCATCTTAATTGAATGACCACACTTAGCATCATTCATAGTGCAGCAACTTTACACTGGATGCCTCCACTAGGATGCAATATAAAGAACGTGTAACTATGAAGGGTTTTTGCCCCAAAATCTTTAACCTGAACTTGATAAACCCTGAGACTTAATTTCCACTTTATAAGAGATTTAGCAGGATAAGTAAAATGATCTCAGTAAAGAAAGATCAGGCAGGGGTGCCTGGGTGGCTCAGTTGGTTAAGCGACTGCCTTTGGCTCAGGTCATTATCCTGGAGACCTGGGATCGAGCCCCACATCGGGCTCCCTGCTCAGCAGGAAGCCTGCTCCCTGCTCAGTGGGAAGCCTGCTTCTCCCTCTCTCACTCCCTCTGCTTGTGTTCCCTCTCTGGCTGTGTTTCTCTCTGTCAAATATATAAATAAAATATATTTTTTAAAAGATTTTATTTATTTGACAGAGAGAAACACAGCCAGAGAGGGAACACAAGCAGGGGGAGTGAGAGAGGGAGAAGCAGGCTTCCTGCTGAGCAGGAAGCCCGATGTGGGGCTGGATCCCGGGTCTCCAGGATCATGACCTGAGCCAAAGGCAGTCGCTTAACCAACTGAGCCACCCAGGCGCCGCCTAAAATATTTTTTTAAAAAAGGAGGATCAGGCAAATGAAAATATGGGACATTTTACAAGAAATTGACCTGGCCTTTTCAAAAAGTCAATGTAATTAAAAATAATAATAAAAGAAGGGCAGGAGAACTGTTCTAGACTAACAGATATGAAAAGGTCATAACCACCAAATGCAATGGTTGAATATAGATTGAATTCTACTTTCAAGAAATCTATAAAATATATTCCTAGGATAATAGGAGAAATTTTAATAAAGATGGGATATTAAGTGACACGTAGGTGGCTCAGTCAGTTAAGCATATGGCTTCAGCTCAGGTCATGATCCCAGGGTCATGGGATCGAGTCCCACATTGGGCTCCTTGCTCAGTGGAAGCCTGCTCTTCCCTCTGTCTGCTGCTCCCCCTGCTTCACTCCCTCCCTGACAAATAAATAAATAAAAATTTAAAAATATGGGATGTTAAGGGTGGTTCAACATTTGCAAATCAATCGGCGTGATACAACAAATCAATACGAGAAGAGAGAAGAACCACATGGTACTCTCAATTGATGCAGAAAAAGCATTTGACAAAATACAACATCCATTTCTCATTAAAACTCTTTAAAGTATAGGAATAGAGGAAACATGCCTCAACCTCATAAAATCTATCTATGAAAAACTCACAGTGAATACCATTCTCAATGGGAAAAAATTGACAGCCTTCCCTCTGAGATCAGGAACAAGACAAGGATGCCCACTTTCACCGCTACTGTTCAACATAGTGTTAGAAGTCCTAGCAACAGCAATCAGACAACAGAAAGAAATAAAAGGTATTCAAATTGGCAAAGAAATCAAACTCTCTCTCTTTGGAAAATCCAAAAGACTCTACCCCCCAAACTACAAGAACTCATACAACAATTCAGTAATATGGCAGGATACAAAAATCAATTGCACTACTGGGTATTTACCCCAAATACAGATGTAGTGAAAAGAAGAGCCATATGTACCCCAGTGTTCATAGCATCAGTGGCCATAATTGCCAAACTGTGGAAGGAGCCAAGGTGCCCTTCAACAGATGAATGGATAAAGAAATATGCTCCATATATACAATGGAATATTATGCCTCCATCAGAAAGGAGGAATACCCAGCATTTGTAGCAACATGGACCAGATTGGAAGAGATTATACTGAGTGAAATGAGGCAAGCAGAGAAAGTCAAATATCATATGGTTTCACTTACTTGTGGAGCATAAGGAGTAATATAGAGGACAGTAGGAGAAGGAAAGGAAATGTGAACTGGGGTAAATTGGGCAGGGAGACAAAACATAAGAGACTTTGGACCCAGGAAAAAACTGAGGGTCTTAGAGGGGAGATGGGGGGGATGGGCAAGTCTGGTGGTGGGTACTGAGGGCACATATTGCATGGAACACTGGTTGTGGGGCATAAACAATGAATTTTGGAACACTGAAAAAATAAAAAATAAAAAGATGGGATATTAAATGACATGGAATTATTGTTAATTTTATTGGATGCCTAATGGAAGGATATTATCTCAGGAGATGGAGCCTGAAGCATTTAGGAGTGAAGCATCATGATTTTTGCAATTTTTGCAATTTATAATGAAATGGCAGAGCACAGGGGAGGGACAAGATGGCGGAAGGTGGGGTGACCCCATTTCGGGGAGTCCCTTGAAGTGAGTTCAATTCCTGCAAAAAACACTACAGGAACACTGTGAGCACCCATGAAATCAGCCTGAAATGTAATATTTCACACTTCTGGATCACTACGGGGGAAGAAGAGCATCGACAAAGAGGTAGAGTGGAGTGGGAGCGATCCATCGGAGGTATATCCAAAGACAAGGGACCTGGGGAAAAAAGCCCACAGAGGCGATCCATTGGAAGG
>PITA01030765.1:0-16089 GCA_004023965.1 Spilogale gracilis | reverse complement strand
AGAGAGAGAGAGAGGGAGTTTAAGTTTAAAACACTTAAATATATTTTGGCATAAGTGGAGGTATAAGGATTCTAAGGAAATAAAGCTCTTTTTAACAGAACATGCTCAATGCTGGAATTCATTCACAGAAAAGTGGAGTTCTTATGAAGAGAAGCAGGAGCCTCTTCCTCACAGTCTTACTTCCTCAACTTGCTTGGGTTTGGCATTGGGTGGGGAAGGGCTGACATGGGGGTAGGGGCAATGTGTGGGATCAGAGACACCACCATCTATCAACCATGGTCCACTGATCTTGTATTTTCACTATCCCCATGACTCCTTCTTTTTAAATTGGCAGCTACAAGCAGCAGAAGGAAATTAGAGCCTGTGTGATTTTTGCCTCAGTGGTTTAAGCTTTGACTTTATTTATGCCTTTAATTTTCTATTTAGCAAACAATTGTTGCCTTACACTCTGTTTCACGAAATGTCCTGGAATTGAAATTAGATTCTGCCCTTGGATATGCATCTCTGATTCCTGTTGACAGTCCCCATGATATCATACTTTGAGCTGAGCCCCTTCCAGAGCTGGTCAGGTTTCCAGGCATGGAAACCAGGCAGAGTTTCCCTCTGCTATGGCAATGCTTTCTCAGAACTGTCTGTTATGGCTCACCAGCCCTCCCCATCATTGTTCCTTTAACACCTGACCTTAATCTTCAAGCAGTTAAACACTAGGAAGGCCATACTGTAGAGGAAAAAATCTGAGCTTTGGGTTAACATCTTTGTTCTGTCACTTGGCAGCAAGATGTTTTAGAGAAATTACTTTAACCATGATGGTCCCAGTAAAATGGGAATAAAAATTCCTCAAAAGATTGTCATGATGATTCAAAATGTGGTACTTAAATAATAGAAACATGGGAAGGGTTTAACACAAGGCTATGGTGGCTATTGCCAGTTTTATAATTACAAGGGCTTGGGAGGTTGGGGCCACAGTTCTATCTTCACCCCCATCACTTCTTTCTTCTTCCACCACATCTTTTCCCATATGGTTCCTCCCCGTCCTCCTCACAGTGGGTCCCAACAGTAAACTCTTGGGCTTTAAAATGTAGCTGTGACTTGTAGACTTTAATTTTTCCATGCCTTTGAGTTTCCTAGATTATTCTGTTTCCTCTATCCTTTCCTCCCTCTCTCACTTTCTATTTCCCTTCCTTCCTTTCTCTCTTTTCATCCTTCCAAGCAGAGTGAACTTTTGAATATAGTGAGCCACACTGGCTTTGAATTCTATTTCTGTCACTTATAAGACATAAGTGAGTTTTAATGTCTCTAAACATCACTTTCATCCTCTAAAATGAGAGAAGTAATCATACTGACATCATAGGAATCTCAGGAAGATTAAATGTGCTAATATATTTTAGAGTATCTATCAACCTTGAATAAAAGGTTGATATTTTATTTCTGACCTTGAATAAAAGCTCAATAAATATCTCCTTTAGTTATTACTCAATAGTTTCTTGTTTGTTGAAAAAAACATGTGTGTGTGTGCACATGCGCCTGCACATTTGTATATAAACGTAATTAGAAGGGCATAGATGAGTTGTATGTGCTAAGACTATTGAGATCCTCAAACAAGAAGTGCCATGGAATAGAACCTTCATATTTGCTAATTCTGTATGCTTACCATAGAATGCCATATATATTGATGCTGCTCCTTTTCAAAACACTATTGTTGTATGATTGCAATTGGTCTTGAAACATTACTTGGATCTCCCTCCCTCGCATCCCTCCCAGCACAGAACCCACATAGTGTCCGTGTAAAGAAACCTAAAACAGATTTCTACAAATGCATGGACTGAGACAAAAATAAGTAGGTGTCAAATTCTGCAAAACTTTGTTTGTTTTAGCCTCAGTTAAAATGCCAATATCAGACCACTGAGTTGACCACAACTCAGTCAAAGCTACTACAGCTGGCACAAGGACTATGGTGTCCAGTTGATAGAACAATCGGAGGTATTCTGACTGTGTTAATAGCGAGATCAAACCAAAATCAACAATGGACTATAATCAGGCTTGGTGTATAAGAAGAAATAAGATACATTCCATATGTAGCAAATGACCTTGTCTGTCTTGTTCACTGCTGTATCCTTTCCGGACAGCAGTCCTGGGCACTCAATAGGCTATCAATAAATACTTGTGCATCAATAAATGATCCAATGGTGACTATAAGAGAAGGAGCCAGCTGTACAAGAACTGGTAAAGTTTACTGAGTATTCAATTGTGTGCCACCAATTTTAACATACATCATCTTATTCAATCCAAACAAGGCATTATGGTAGGCTCTATTATTATTTCCATTTTTGAGATGAGGAAATGAAAGCTTAAGGAAGTTAATTCCCTAGGCCAGCACCAAACAACTGGTTGGTCTAATGCTTTACATCATCCTAATATAAAGTCTTAAATGCCTTTGTTTTGCTTTCACCAAATGGTAACAGAAAAAAAATCTCAGTTCAACATTTTGGTTTAGCATAAAACTCATTAAGTACCCCAGAGGTTCTACTATCAGGTAGACCATGTTTTGTATTCCATAGGTCTATGCCTCAGTTTCTCCATTTATAGGGTAGAAATGAGGAAGCTTGACTCTTTTTTGGGAGGTTATGAGATTTAATTAGAGCAACAATTATTAAAATGCTTTGAAGTTAGAAAGTGCTTATTAATATCAGGGCTCATGATTATGTTTCCAAATAGGATATCCTTGTCTTCAAAGTCAATTTCCTGGGATGAGCCCCAAGGCCCCCCAGAGGGAATGGTAGGGAGCATTCGTGTTGGATGCCTAATTCAGCCCATATGGTTTTGCAGTGATTCCATAAGTGAGGAGGAGAGTGAATAATCCCATCCCTTTAACTTTCAAGTGTGGGAACATTAGAGTTTGCTTCTTAATGATTATAACATTCAGGAATGTTGGCACCTTTTCTTCCTGACTTCACGTTATGAAACCCAGAGAGTGTTGAGTAACAGGATGTACATTCATGCCATTTTCGGTTTCTTTGGGGGTTCATTTGGGAAACCTTCCTTCGAGCAAGAGCTACAGTGGTTAGACATGGAGCAGCCCTTTAACCTCAGGGCTGTTGCCTCCAACGTGGTGTAAAGGTCCTGGTGTGTGGAGTAAGAGTTGGATCCTGTTCCTCATCAGTTAGGAGCCATTGTTTGCAAATGTGTTCCCCGATGGAAAAGGATTAGGACCTGGACAGTAGAGAACATTATGTTCATATTGCAAAATCTCGGTATGATCTAGTCTTGGGCTGATGGGGATTTGATAAAAGTCTTCTTGGCTGAAAATGTCATCATAGGGCTCAGCATATTGCCGAATCCCACCTCACCAGCCCCCCCTCTCCTTCACACTGCAAAGCCAGATTTACAGAAGTCCCTTTAGCTCTATTGGAGTTGTCTCAGGGCTGTGGAAAGACCACAGGGCTCCAGTCAGAAAACTGACTTTGCTTCCCTAACATGGGACCAGGTTGTTTTAACTCCACAGCTTAAATGTTCTCATTGCAAAGTGAGGACCATAATATTGGATTTTGTTTATCACCTAGGGTTTTGTGATTATCAGATGAACTTCTCTTTGCCTCTACTTCTATCTACTAACCTACCTATTGATCAAGAGTGGAACAATAGATTGACAGAGATAAAGGGACATAGAGACGTGGGAGGCAGTCTAGCATGATGACCATGATGTGGATTCAAATTCTGTGTGGCTCTGGGAAAGGTACTTGACTTTTTAAGTTTCAGTTTCTTCCTTTGGTAGAGAGGGATGAAAATGACAATATTCACCTCAGAAGGTTATGAAAATTAAATGAGATGATGTATGTGGAAGCACTTAGCACAAAACCCAGCACATTTTAAGCTCTTAACAAATACAAGCTATGGTCATCACCCTCATTGTTAGGAGAATAATTAGAAAATTATAGGAAGTTATATACATGCAGAGAGTATTACTATCTTTTAAATTTGCTGTTTATTTTGGCAAAAGCAATTCTGAGGCTTATAAATTGTTCTTCAGGAAAATGAATTATTCACCAGGTTATTGGCCTCAGCACATTTCATCCTCAGCAGGAACAAGAGAAGTGCAAAATCTGCTGGCTGCAGCTGTGGCCCACTTACAGGATGCACTTGAGGAAATTCAGCACAGCGAGAACCTGGCTGTAACTGTTTCTTGTGAGGTCAATGTCTTTTGCAGAATAGGATCAATGTTGAAAAGATGCCTGGAAAGTGAATCTATGCATATTGAAAGCCATTTTCTTATTAAGTTTCCTTACAAATGTACAAACATGTTCAGCCAGAAACTGGGACATAAAATCACACTGGGAAAGTTAGCTGATATTTCCAGGCCCTTCTTTAATAGAAAAATAATAAGTGTGTGTTAATAAGGTAAACTATAATTATAGAAGAGCTAGGTTTTACTTTCAGTGTGGTATCTTGAAACCCAAGAGATGTAATTTATGCTGACAGAATATCAAAGTCATCTGTGGACTTTTTTTTTAATATGGTGTCCAGCCTTACTCCTTATGCTTCTGATTCATAAGTCTGGCTAAGCTCGAGATTTTTTATTTTCTTTTTGGTTTGTTCTAGCTCCACATGTGATTCTTATGTATGGCCAGCAAGAATCATTGGAAGCAAAGATGGTGGCATCCTAACCAAATAGAACACAATCATTGAATTAGTAATTCAATTCTTAATTCTGTGCTTTGATTTATAACTGCATGTCATTGTTCAGATCCTGTTTTCCAGCTCTTATATTAGAAATGACTTTTTTCTTCTTGTACAAGCTTATCTGAGCTAATGAAGAGATGTGGTGGCAGGGAAAGGGAACAAGTGACAGGAACATAGAAACTGAAAAAAAAAAAAAAGCCAGAAAACTTGGTTAGAATTCACAGAAGAATTTAAAGAAAGTGAAACAAGGTTGTATTTTTGGAACAATATATAAAATTTTTTGGAACTTGGGCGCCTGGTGGCTCAGTTGGTTAAGCAACTGCCTTCAGCTCAGGTCATGATCCCGGAGACTTGGTATTGAACCCCACATCAGGCTCCCTGCTCGGGGGGAGGCCTGCTTCTCCCTCTCTCACTCCCCCTGCTTGTGTTCCCTCTCTGGCTGTGTTTCTCTCTGTCAAATAAATAAATAAAATCTTTAAAAAAATTGTTTTTGGAACAAAGAAAAGACAATGAATTCTGAAGAGTTTTCAGATAATGAATATGCAACCAATGAGTTATGAAGTCATGACATATAAAAGTATTTTTTCTTTACTCATTTATGACTGGAAGATATAATCCACCTAAAATAACATACATACATGCAAAAACTGGAAGTATTTTCATAAGGAGCAGAGAAGGGTCAGGACTTAGTAATTGTGATTTCCCTGCAGAATCCTGCTGCCTTTTTTTTTTTCAGTATAGTAGATAATCTTTAAGATGGCTGCCCTCAATTCTGCTCCTCACTTCAGAGTTTGAAGCTTAAATCTAGACTGACATTAGTGATTGCTTAACTAATAGAATATGGCAGAAATTACATTCTGGGACTTGGAAGTCTAGGTCAGAAAAAGCCTTAAAGCTTCTGCCTGAATCTCTTAGAACACTCACTCCTGGGAAGCCTCCATGCTAGGAGAAACCCAAGTGACATAGAGATGACAAATGTAAGTGCTCTGGTTGATGATCCTTGCTGAACTCTCAACCAACAGTCAGCATTAACCACTAGCCAGATAAATGGGGTATCTTGGATGTTCTTGTCCAGTATAGTCCTCAGATGATGCAGCCACCTTAGCATCCTAACCAATATCAGGTGGACCAGAAGCGCCACCCACTCCACTTTCCAAATTATGAGAGATAATCAACTATTGTTTTAAGACATGAAGTGTCGGGCTGGTTTGTTAGATAGCAAAAGATAACTGAAAAAGAGAGAGAGAGAAAAAGGAACTTAGTTGTGATTCTATATTTGCCAGTAATAGAGGGATACTCAATTTGTTGATTTTATATATTCATCTGTTAGTCAACCCATCCATCTATCCATCCATCCCTCATCCATTGATCCTTTCTCTCATCAATCCATCTAGCCAGCCATTCATCTGACACTTACTGAACGTCTATTGTGAAAAGGACAGTGGAAGACACATATTTATTTTTCTCATTCAGCAAGTATTTATTTAGACTTTATTATTGCCAGATATTGATCAAGGAGTTGATAAAAGCAAATAAATGAGTTGCAACCAAGGAAATATGACAGCAATGGTATTGGCTTACACTTCAGTGGGAGAAGATGGAAAGGAAAGAGATATCTAAATAAACAAATGATGTAATTTAGAAGAGTACTATAAAGGAAATAAAACGGTACTATGAGATAAAGATTTTCTGAGGTATTATGTAAGTGTGATTGTTGTAGGCCGGTGGTTAGAGATGTTCCCTAAGAAAGTGACATTTGAATGAGGGCTTAAATGACAAGGAGGCAGATGTGGGAAGAACTGGGGTGAGGTGAGAATTTTTCTTAAAAAAGAAAACATGGTGAAGTCTCTGAAAAGTGAATCAGATTGATATGGAGGAGGGACAGCAAAAAGACCACTGTGATTTGAACAGTGGAATAAGGGAGAGAAGAAAAGATGGAGAAGGAGGAAGCAAGACCACATGGGCCATGCTGGGGATTTTGAATTGAATTTAAAATATACTGGGGAGCTCTTGCAGGATTTTAACCTGAACATATATGATCTGAACATATTTTCCATAGATCAGTCTTGCTGCTATATAGGCAAAGAACTCTTGAGGGAGAAGAATGAAGAGAGGAAGTAGGGAGACCATTGGGAGGCTCCTGCAGTGGTCCAAGTGGGATGTGATAGTAAGTATTAGCTTGGTAGTAGTGGGGGCTGTGAGAGAAGATCCTGTTCAGAATGTATCTTGGAGGCAGTATCAACAGAACTTGCTGATGGGTTAGATGTGAAGTGTTAGGAAAAGGGAAGAATAAAGGATAATTCCTATAATTATAGACTGAGCAACTGGGTGAATAGTGACATCGTTAAAAAAGATGGGTAGATTGGAGAGGAGTGTGAACTAGGGGTGGGCAAATTCTGTTTTGGCCCTAGTTAGTTCAAAATTATTAGGCATGCTAATGAGGACATTGAATAGGCCATGAAAACACAAAGAGGGAGATCAAGGGAGTTCTGAACTAGAGTAGTCAGCATTTAGATTTTATTTAAAACCATAGTTGTGGCTCCCCAGAGAGTTTAGAGTGACAATAGAGTCAAGCATATTGATTTATTTAAAAGTTGTGAGCAAGAGGAAGATTCAGCAAAGGAGATTCAGAAAGAGCAGCCAGGTAGGTAAGAACAAACCCAGTAGAATGTGTTGTCAGAAAGTCAAGTGAAAAAAGAATTTAGGAAAGGAGGTGTACATAAGTAAATGTCAAATGATGCTCAGAAGTTGGTAACATAAAAACAGAATTATCTATTGGATCAGACAAATGGAGGATATTGTGAACTTGATGAGAGATTTTTTTTTTTTAAGATGGAAGAAAGTATGATATATTTACACGTTAGTTGGAATAATCCAAGAAGAAGGAGAAATGCTTGATACAAGAGACAGGTGAGATCATTTCAAATGCAAAATCTTTGAATAGGTTAGGGGGGATGGAGTCTAAAGCACAAGTCATGGGGCTGGCATAGATAAGAGCAGTACCTGTTTATATATGTCAATAGACAGGAATACTAAGTACTCAGGAATAGAAACAAGCAAGCTAAAATTTTGTTGATGAGAAGAATTAGCTGTTCTTATCTGATCTGATCTCTAGGTACCCATGGTTTTGTAGGGAAGCTCAAATAAGGCACTAAGGAGATAGAGAGTACAAAAGGGTTACAGATATAATGATATAGAAATCAAAAGGAAAGAACAGAAGTTGCCTCCAAAAGGGGGTTTAAAAAATTGATTTTTATTTCTCAATTTCCAAAAATTTTACTTAGATTCAAAGGACTTTAAATTGAGCATATCTGCAGTGGAAGATATTGATTTTTCCCCCTTTGCCTTCCAGACAAACATACACGTGTGTGTGCTGGTGCAGACATGTGCCTATACACACACAAGTCAACTTTCTGACACTCAAGGTGGGCACATGATCAAGCCTGGGGCTATTATAATGCCCCCTACTCTAGACCTTTGTGACTGGACCAGGAATGAGCACATAAACTAGCCAGGCTAATCAGCCCTCTTTCCCTGTGATTATTTTGAATAGGAAGTGGACGAGGAAAATCTGTTCTCTCTTTATCCAAGAATGCAGTTCTGAGTCAGCTTCTGGCCCTGCTCTCCACTGCATGAAAAAAGCCTGTCCCAGTGGAAGTGGATGAGGTCAGCACATTGAGAGAAGCAGCAGCATGGAAAGGTGAGAGGAGAGATAGAATTCTGGTGCTGGCTGAAGCTCATTGTATGGTTGAAGCCCATCTCCACATTCTGTGTTTTGTAGGAACCAATAAGTTTTTGTCTTTGTGCTTAAATGAATTCAAGTTCAGTGTCTGTTGCTTGAGACTCAAAGAATCTCACTCCTGGGCACAGGCAGGGACATTCACCCCTCCTGTTCCTGTGGCAGTCATCACTGTTCTTCTGGCTTCCTTTCTGGGGAAACTTTACCCTGTCCCAGCATTCTTACCAATACAATGCCCTGGCTAACTTTGGGTAAAAAAGTTAGAACATGGATGAAAGGTAATTGGCATTTCTGGCCTCACATCTGGGTATAAATTTAAAAACACCTCTTAGATTTTAAAGACTTTTTGCTTTTACAATCTCTTCCTGGCTCATGTACCAGAGTTGGTATTTGTTCACACAAAGGGAATAAACTCATGGCGTAGCACTTATCCCCAGTCTTCCTTCTGGCATGCCTTGTAGTATAAGCCTTGAATATGTGAGGGTCACTGTTCTTCCCCCCAGGAACCTACTGGGATAACCTTTATTCTGGGCTCCTTTAAGGCTGTTACCAGCATCTGACATTTGGATTTGGGTTAGGAGATCCTGTCTGAAAGCCACCACCCACCAGGAGGCTGGAGCTAAGAGAAGACAATAGCACTGACACCAGACAACTGTCAGAGGGGATGATCAGAGCTCTCCCCTTGATTCCTTCCTCATGTTCAGGCCTGGAAAGAGAGGGTGGGATCTGGCAGTCCAGACTTGTCTGGGAGAGCAGAAGTTCCCTGACTTGGTCTATGTGTGTGTGGGTCTGTGTCTATAGGCCAGGATCAGCATAGGTCCTAGAATCACCCCCAGGGCTCTTTAAGAGGAGCTCCAAGGGAACAAACTCTGAGGCACAGGGAGCTGCTGGCCAGCTCTCTGCCTTGGTTCTGATAGTAAATTCTCATTCACTATGGCCTAACATATGCAAGGACAAAAGTTTTTCCTCCTCTACTGCCTTAAGTTGGGAAAACGAAGGGTAACCTTGTGATAGGAAACTAAAGTTGGTGCCCATTATTGAAGGGGACTGTTGTTGGTATGTCTGAGGAATTGTCAGGTATTGGGGGCCCAGAGTGGACTGGCCCACTCCTGAGCCTTGGCACTGTCTTCTAGAATCAAGTCATCAGATCCAGGTTCCTTCTCTTCTTCTTACATCAGAATCTGACCTGGTCCAACTCTGACCTCTCACCCCTATCTGCCTTACTGTGTACCCCCTTGAAAGTCTGTGTTGTCTCCTTCTTATAACATGGGGCTGCTCCTCATGATGGTGTAATTTTTCTTTGGAAATCAGTTCCTGCTTCACCTTAGGCCCCATCCCCCAACAACTTTATCTGGTTAACTTCCGGTCACCTTTCATGATGCTCCTTGTGCTTAACTTCTGCCATGAACACCTCCTTCACCACTGCAGCCTGGGCCTCATGCTTCTCCAAGGTTTGCAGGACATATAGTCATGTTGAATTTGAATCTCTGACTTATGGAGTTGCCTCCCAGTGTTTCAGTTTAATTTTGAGGAGGAGAAACTGGGGAAAAATGGACTTGTTTTGGACTGTTTATGTCTGGTGTACCCAGACTCGAGAGAGGTTCTGATGCCAGCCTGTTGAGTGATTATTTTTCTGAGGAGGCAACATCAGATTGCACTCCATGATGACAGCAGAGATTGGTGTGTGTTCCCACTGTCAGTCATCCCGCGAGTGGGTATCTCCTGAAGTGGTGACAGGTGAGGAGTTGGGGAGTGAGCATCAGTCTGGACTTAGAGGAAGCCACTCCCTTTGTGAGCCTTGGGCGCAAGGAAAGGGACACAGTTTGGTCACGTTTCAGTGAAATGGACCCAATGAGAGTGATTCCAGGAGGCAGGGCATGCTGGCTCAGGTCCCATGAAGAGACATTAAGAGAGAACAAGCACAAGGCCACCACTGGTCAGGGAGGGTCAAAGCAGGACTTATGGGTTATCCTATCCCGTTATTGTGGTTCCCTGCTAATGTCATTAAGCTTTCAGTAACATCCAGTGAACAGTTCCATTTGCTTCTGTGATCTGCTGTGCAGAGTTAATGAGGAGGGCTTGGTGCCTGCTTGGGATGAAGTAGGAGAAGAGCAGAGGTGTGCTCTGAGGGCAGGGGCAGGGTAGCTGCACTGGCCACAGGGGGAAACTCTGGCAAAGCAGCTGTATCTCATGGCTCATCACCACCCACCTGGAGGCAAGGGCGAAAAATGAGAGCATTCCGCTCTTTCACAAAATGAGGCAGCCTGGAAGTTCTAGTTTTGGGCAATAAAGTGGTTGCAAGCCTGTGCTCCTAATACGAATTTGAGGTACACTACTATGATTTTAATTTATTGATTTATTGATTTATTGATTAAAACCACTGGTTTTCAACTGGGGGTGATTTGCCCCCCCCCCCACCTCTTGCCACATCTAGAGACATTTTTGGTTGTCATGATGAGGTGGGTGGAGACCAGCGCTGTGGCTAACCATCCCCCAATGCGCGGCACGATGCCCCACAACAAAGAATGATCCAGTCCAAATCTCAGCAGCGCCCACTGAAGTAGTGCCTGACTGACTAGAAGAGCGATTGAACAAAGCAAACACTGGGGTCAAAGTCATTGCAACTCCTCCAGATCCATCCGCTGGTCTCCTTAAGCCTCTCCCTACCGCAGCTCCCAGGGTGCGGAGAGCCAGCTTTGTTCGGGAATTCGGCTTCCTGATGGCAGGGCTGAATATAGAACCTGCCAAGCGGAGATTCAACCTTGTTTACATTCTTGCTGGCAGCTAATGAAGAAGCCGCGGTGTACTGGAGCCATTATCCAAACCAAAAATAACACAAGAAAATGATTAATTTCATCTAAAAATAAGCTGGCGCTTTGCTATGCCAGCCATGATAATCAGGCTCGGAGCTGATTGTACTGCCACACCAGAGTGGAACCCGGGAACCAGAGTGAGGAACAAATCTGGTCCCATAGTGATCATTTCCTCCTCCACTGGCTTTTTCTTTTCTTCCTTCTTTTCCTTCCTCTCTCTCTTCCTACCTTGCTCCTACTTTTCTCCTCTACTTCTTGTCCCTGTTTTCCTCTATTCTTCCTTATTCTCAAAGGTTCCTTCTCTCCTTTTCCTTAAACCGCCTTTAACCACCACCTCTCAGCCCCAGTCTCCACCGCAGCTCCACCATCAGTCACCCCTAGCTCCAGTCTCTGTCCCCACTCTCCACCCGCCCAAGCCCAGTCTCCGCCCACGAACCCCAGTCTCCGTCCACCTAACCCCAGTCTCCGCCCACCCAGTCCCAGTCTCTGTGCCCCAAGCCCCAGTCTCTGTGCTCCCCTTCTTGCCCCAGTCTTCTGCCCTCGCTCCCCAGACTGAGGGAATGCATCCCAATGCTTAGAGCGGTTTCTTTCTTCTTCTTCTTCTTCTTCCTCTTTTTTTTTTTTTTTTTTAAGATTTTGTTTATTTATTTGACAGAGAGGGAGAGACCTAAAAGAGGGAACACAAACAGGGAGAGTGGGAGAGGGAGAAGCAGTCCTCCCCCAAGCAGGGAGCCCAGTGTGAGGGCTCCATCCGAGGACCCTGGAATCATGACCCCAGCAGAAGGCAGATGCTTCAGGACTGAGCCACCCAGGCGCCTCTTAGAGCAGTTTGGGATAGCAGCGTCTGTATCTACTTGTGGCACAGGATGTCGTCTTAGGTGGTACATGGATAACTGCTAAGTTGTTAAGAAACACAACTACTTTAATGTTTTCTAAAGGAAAAAGTCAGTACATATAGCCCATTATTTCCTGAATATTTGTGTTTAAGATGAGACAAAGTTAGGTATTTAAGCTAAAAAAAAGTATTTCCATTTAAACAGAAAGTTAATAAATAACAATACTGCCTTCACTATGACAAACTATATAAAATTGCTGATAAATGATTATTTTTGACTTACAAAATGGAAATTTCATATGTTTTCACCTAATACAATAATATCCATGTTCCTCAGCCCATGTGAAGGCCCTTACTGCCTGGCCCCAATTTATTTTTCAATTCTGAGTTTCCAGTTTTTCCCTAGATGAACCTACAGCTTTAATTGGATCAGCAAATATTTACCAAGGGCCAATTGCAAACTGGATACTGGGCAAGGTCTTTCCATTGCAGATATGATTTCAGATCAGCAGTCACTATTCCTAAGGAGTGCGCCATCCATAGGAGGAGCCGACACATAGTTTCAGGTAGAATGTAAATATTATGATGTAGATTTTAACTGGGAACGGCATTACCCACTCAGGGATGTTTGGGAAATGCTGCGAAAATTCTTGGTTGTCACAATGATAGGGGAATATATTTAAGATATTTAAGGAGTGGAAATAAGGGATAATAATTTTCCTGCAGTGCCTTGGGTGGATTCCTCAATAAAGAACTTGTCCACCCCAAATACCAATAGCAGCCACATTAGAGACACTGATGGGGGCTACTAGAGGAAACAGGAACAAGGAGAAGGGGCATCTTGCCAAATATGGGAGTTCAGAGAAGTCCCAGAGAAGGTGGCATCTGAGCTGAGTCCGTTAGGAGGAGGACGATCTGGTTCCTCAATTAAAGCAGGAAAGGGCTTCTAGGTGGCCAGAAAAACACATTAATTTTGGAGATCTGAATCAGCTTAGCTCTTGTCTTTCCGCACCTGGCTTCTACTGTGTACTGAGTTTGTACAAATCCATTTCTGTGCAGGACATTCTGTCCCCACCCTTCAGTAAGTGGCTCATATGCTCTATCTCCTTTATAAAGTCTTCTTAGTGACTCAATTGAGGGTGATTTCTTTCTAGGTTATTGGACCCCAGTGATTATTTTTGGTCTTTGCACCCTTCCTTCTTCCCTACTGGGTTGTGGTTTCTTTGAAGGGAAGACCTGTTTTACGACTTTTTTTTTTGCACTTGGCAAGCAAGCACTAATAAATAATATTAAATTTGTCTTACATTAACTTATAGTGGCAAATGCATTGTTTCCTTTTAAAGATTAAAAAATGTACTTAGCAAATTTGCTCCAGCAATGGCTCAATGCAACAGTTTCACAAGTACTTTAATCCTATCTTGTAAGTCAATAATTCTCAGCTGGGGACAGTTTTGCCTCCCAGGGAACACTTGGTAATGTCTGGGGACACTTGTGGTTATCATAACTGGTGAGGGTACCGGTGTCTACTGCATAGAAGCCAGGAATGCTACTAAATATTCTACAGTGCACAGGACAGCTTCTCACATAAACAATTATCTGGACTGAAATAGCAGTAATGATGAAGTTGAAAAACCCTGGTGTAGATTAAGAGATTCAAGCAACTTTCTCACGGTTGTGCAGCAAATTGCTGACAGATTAACTGTCCAGAACCTAGGACATCAGTACCACCAAAGAGTGGTGGAAGAATCAGCTGCAGAACCAGGTGACCCGGCTTCTGGCAGGGCTTACTCGAAAGTCCCTGACTCACAACTCACATTCCTACCTTGTCCTCTGTTGCCTCCTCTTAACTCAGATGGATCTCCATTGCCACACTGTTTTTTTTTAAAGATTTTATTTATTTATTTGACAGAAAGAAACACAGCTAGATAGGGAACACAGGCAGGGGGAGTGAGAGAGGGAGAAGCAGGTTTTCCTGCCGAGCAGGCTCCCTACTGAGCAGAGAGCCCAACATGGGACTCGATCCCAGGACCCTGAGATCATGACCTGAGCCGAAGGTAGAGGCTTAACCCTCTGAGCCATACAGGTGCCCTCTCCTTCATGCTTCCATAATGATACCCCAGTAACTCTCAAATGTTAGTGTGCATCAGAAAAATCTGAAAGTCTTGTTAAAAATTCAGCTTTTGGGGCCCCATCCCCAAAGTTACTGGTTTAGTAAGTCTGGTAGGGACTCAAGACTTTGCATTCTCCTCTATTCCCAGTAATGCTGATGCTGCTGGCCCAGAGATCACACTTTGAGAACTTCTGGCCTATACTTACCTCAAACATAATTTTTCCCTTGTCCTTACAGCATGTGTTGTAAATTACTTGTTTGTGATTCCATCTCTTTTACTCACTTAATCAGTCAGTAAGGCAATATCAGATAATGAAAAGCATTGCAAAGAAAATAAATCATTGCATATTAGTTATCTATTGTTGTATAACAAATTACCCCAAAACTTAGCTTAAGACAGCAAACATTTATTATCGCATAGTTTCTGTAAGTCTGGAATCTGGAAATGGCTTAGCTAGATGATTCTGGCTTAGGATCTCTCTCAGGAAGTTGCAGTCAAGCTGTGGACTGGGGTTGCAGCCTCATCTAAAAGCTCAACTGGGGGAGGATCCTGTTCTGAGCTCACACACATGGCTCTTGGCAGGTCTCAATTCCTCACTGGTTGTTGCCAGAAACTTCAATTCCTCTCCATGTGAACTTTTCCATAAGATGTATTAATGTCCTTAAGATATGACAGCAGGCTTTCCCCAGAGCAGATGATCCAAAAGAGACACCACACACCCAAGATGGAAGCCATGGCCATTTACAACCTAATCTTAGAGGAAAGACACCATCACTTTTGCTGTGTGCATTGAGTCACACAGACCAACCCTAGTTCAATAAAAGGTGAGACTACACGAAGATGAGAGTACCAGAAGCCAGATTTGATGGGAGTTGGCTACTGTATAGGATAGTGATAGGGAAGGGATGTGTCCTATTTAGTAGAATGTCTAGGGAAGAACTTTCTGAGGGAATGCTATGAAAACTGAGAACTAAATAAAGAGAAACAATCAGCTGTGTAAAGATTTAGGGCTCAGCTTTTCCAGACAGAGGAAAATGAGCTTAGTGTATTTGGAGATAGTAAGCTAGTAGAGCTTTAGCAGAATGAGCAAGAGATCAGAGGAGTAGCTATCACTATTAGCATCAACATCAGTAATATTTAAAAAAAATACCTAATGTACTCAGGATCTTATGTAATGAAAAAGGAAAGAGAAATAAAAAGCTCATTGCTAGCTTCAAGAAACTGACCTTCCAGTTGAAGAATGCTCCATTTTTCTCAATTAGTGGAATAAAAAAGAAAGTTTAGATAATTTAGTATCAATACATTCCCATTACCACACCCACCATTTCTTCCTGTATGACTTCCAATAATGTTTAATCAACCTAGGAACAAGGGTCTGAGAAAAAAAGTACCAATTAATTGAGTGAAGCTAAGGCCATGCTTTACATTCATCAAATTTAATGATCCACGACCTTTCCAATATTGGAGGGTATACAACCTAGAATCAAGACAAAGCTGGAAGAGACTACAGACATCATTCCATCCTTTCCTTTCAATTCCAACTTGATTTTTAAAGAAGAAACTGAAACCAGTGAGCTATAGTAAACCAGTCCAAGGGCTCACAGCTTGTTCAGCAGCCCTCCAACCACTAATTGAGTTAGTGAACTAAATGAGTACCCATCATATGCAAGGTGTTCAGAACACCAGAGGAGTGACTAAAAGCCAGTTGGGGGATTTCTGGGTCAACCTTATTTCCATAGCCAGAGGTGATGCAGAGGTTGTCTTTCATCTAGGATGGAGCAGAGAAATAGAGGAGCTACTTCTCAACTTCTATGTCCTCCTCTCCTAACCAGAACAATGATGTTTTCCTCTAATATTTATATATATAATATTTATATTTATAATTTATATATATTTATATTTATTTATTTATTT
>PITA01030764.1:0-16143 GCA_004023965.1 Spilogale gracilis | reverse complement strand
AGCAGGGGGAGTGAGAGAGGGAGAAGCAGGCCTCCCGCCGAGCAGGGAGCCCGATGTGGGACTCGATCCGGGGTCTCCGGGATCATGACCTGAGCCGAAGGCAGTCGCCCAACCAACTGAGCCACCCAGGCGCCCCAGACTTTGTGCTTCTTAATCAAAAGTCCATGCCTTGGGCGCCTGGGTGGCTCAGTGGGTTAAAGCCTTTTGGCTCAGGTCATGATCTCAGGGTCCTGGGATGGAGGCCTGCAGCATCTGGCTCTTTGCTCAGCAGGGAGCCTGCTTCCTCCTCTCTCTTTGCCTGCCTCTCTGCCTACCTGTGATCTCTCTCTCTGTCAAGTAAATAAATAAAATCTTAAAAAAAAAAAGTCCATGCCTTTTTTTAACTGTAAAACTCCTGATTTCTGGAAATAGTGGAAATTACAAAATCTTCACACAAAATAGTGGCTACCAGGTGGGAAAGAAGCAGCCCCACTCTCACCACTGTCTCTAGATTCTTCACTGAATAAACAAGGCCACCAACTTCATAAAGACATGCACCTGAATGCCTTGATTTCTTGAAGCTAAACTACAGTGTGGGGAATCTGAACACTGGGGACTGGATGCTGTTAAGAAATTAATATAACTTTTTTTCAGGTGTGATGGTACTGTGGTCATGTTAAGAAGGAAAGAGATATTTAATGTTCATAGAGTTTCAGTTTTGCAAGATGAAAAGAGTTCTTGCGCTTGGTCGCACAAAAATGTGAATGTACTTAACACCATTGAATTGTGCAATTCAAAATGTTAAGATGGTTAAGTTTTATGTTATGTACATTTTACCACAAATTTTAAAAAGGGAGAAAGAAATATTCGGGGCTAAATTACATGGCTGTGATTTGTTTTGAAATAATCCAGGGTAGGATGGGGTGGGGTGAAGGTGAGAAAAATGAGTTGGGTTGATAGCCATTAAAGGTAGGTGACAAGTAAATCCTAGTCTCCCTACTGCTATATATTTGAGGTTCTCCAAAATAAAAAGTCTTAAATGAAGGTTTAGCCCCACCAAAACACATTTCATTTCATTAACAAGTTATTTTACTTTTAAGTGGAAATAAAAAGCAGCATATGTTTCAAATACTAACAGTTCTGAGACCTGCTTCACTGGCTGTGTCTCCGGAATGAATAGTGCTTCTCCAACTTGAATGTGTATATCAATTGCCCCAGGACCTTGTTAAAATGCACATTTCTGTTGGGGGGAGTGCTGAAAGGCTGGATTTTTTTCACAAACTCTGGGGTGATGCCCCAGGTCCTTGGGTCAGGCACTGAAGAGCAAGGCAATGATGGATTCCTGGCAGCAAGCAAGTCTTTTTGCAAGGGGAGAAGCCAGCTAAGTTTTCTTGACATTGCTTCTCTGAGAAGCAGGGCACCAACATTGGTGTTCTGGAGAGAGGTCTCCCCACCCCTTTGCACCCCAGCACCAAGCGCTGCAGTTCCCTTGGGTTAGTAGTCACCAAAACAGAGGACAGTATAAAAACAGAAGAATCCCAGCAACCGGCTTGGTTTTTTGTCTTTTGTTTTTTGGTTTTTTCAGGGTTAGCCCTGGACCTGTAAGCTTATTAAATAACAATGAAAGATTACTGCCCTGACAGATTTGTTCCTGAATCTTAAAGTAATGACTAAACCAAACCAAAGCAAACCAAACCAAAACAAAAAAAAACCCCGACCAGGTCTAGATGTCAAAGAAGCCAAGGCAATATTTGGAAATCATTAACAAACTGCAAGAAGGTTAAGAGAACAAAATACTATCTTGGAAACTCTAGTAAATTGCATCTGATAAAGAAATAAAATCCATTTAAGCACGAATATTCCTAAACAACCATCAAATCTCTTTAAAAAACAACAGCAAAATTTCTACTCATAAAAAAATCCTGTCCACAAAATACAATTAGTTCCTCTGATGTTTTATGGGCATCCGTTAATGTGACCAAAGTCTTCGGTCCTCAAAGATTGCTTTATTATAGGTTAGCCTAGCCATGCCCAGAGGGCAGGGATTATAATTGAGGATTCCCCCTTTAGCCGGTGTGATATGTGACTAAGCCATTCCCATATGATCACAGGGTTCCCACTTGTTGACAGCTTGCTAAGTGGTAGGCAAGCACTAAGCAGTTTAAAATGCTTTGTCTTCACTCATTGTCTTTTGAAATCTAATTATAAAAGCTTCTAAATCCCTCCCCTCTTTGCAAATATCTTTCCTAAAGTGTTAATTCTTGCTTCTCTCAGCAAGGAGTGATATAAAGGAGAAGGCACTAAACTCTCAGGCCGCCGCTGAACTCCAGGTCCAAACTCTCCAAGGTCCAGAGGAACTTCTCAGACCAGGCCCCTCCCTCACTGTTCACACAGGCAGGACCTGGACGAGCTACAGAGAAGGGAAAAGAAAAAACCCACACAGTCCCTCCTATCACAAATGGGATTGTACAGTGCAGTGGAAAAACCAACGGCAGAAAGATTAAAATATAGTTTATTTATCTGATCAACACACACAAACACAGACACACAGACACACACTAATTCCATTCAGAGTAGGCCTTAGAATCCTGCACAAAAGGATTAAGGAGAGGGGCATGCCAGGGTGGCTCAGTCTGTTAAGAGTCTGCTTTTGGTTCAGGTCATGATCCCAGGTTTATGGGATCAAGCCCCGTATCCGGCTCCTTACTCACTGGGAGCTGGCTTCCTCTCCTCCTGCCCGCTGCTCCTTCTGCTTGTGCTCACTCTCATATACTCTTTTCTGTCAAATAAATAAAATCTTTAAAAAAAAGAAATAAAGAAATAAAGAAATAAAGAAATGAAAGAAATGAATGAAAGAAAGAAAGAAAGAGAAAGAAAGAAAGAAAGAGAAAGAAAGAAAGAAAGACAGAAAGAAAGAAAGAAAGAAAGAAAGAAAGAAAGAAAGAAAGAAAGAAAGAAAGAAAGAAAGAAAGAAAGAATGAATGAATGAATTAAGGAGGTCTTCACTAAAATGGCTTTTGGGCTGGGCCCTAAAACACTGGTGCTTAGAATACATGAAGAGGGGAAAATACAACAAAGCCATGGAAGCATGTGAGAAACGAAACCACTGAGCTTCTTGGAATGGCTGGAATGCAGAGGCCCAGACTGCTGGAGCTGTCTGGAGAAGAAAATTCAATGAATTGGTTATCCCAAGAGGTTTCTTGGCTCTGAATCTCTCATTTCACACTTACTACCTAATTTTTACTTAACATGTGTTATTCTTTTTCAAAGTTTGTGCCTGGTCCCAGAAACATTTCCTTGAGACCGCAGCCTGCAGGGCACCTACAAGACACCTGCCAGGCCAGACCCAATCTGGTGGATCACAGGACGGTAAGAAAAACACATCTAAAAACAGGTTCTGGAGGCTCGTTCCAAGGTGGCTCAAGACCTAGTCAAAACTGTCACCCCCAAAATGAAGAGAGAAACAAAAAACTATGTATCCAGAGTATCAGAACTTGAAAAGTATTTTATGGATTATTTGCAAAATGTACAACATAAGAGGGGTGTCTGGGTGGCTCGGTCGGTTAAGCACCTGCCTTTGGCTCAGGTCAGGATCCAAGAGTCCTGGGATCAAGCCCCACCTTGCTTGGGCTCCACACTCAGCAGGGAGCCTGCTTCTCTCTCTCCCTCTGTCCCTCTCCCAGTTCATTCGCTCTGTCTCTCAAATGAATAAATAAAAATCTAAAAAAATAAAATGAACACCGTGAAAGTAAAACATTACGGTAAAAGTTTTCACCCACACTATGAAATCACTCTACCATTTGTAAGATTAAAGCTGGTCTAAAAACCTCTAAAGACATTGGATCCTGATCTCCCACAGTCAGAGAGTCAGCACTCAGTTTCATAAAATAATAAAAACGCTGCTCAGTCAGAAAGGAACTCAAACAATCTGAAGTCTGACTTCAGAAATGTCATGTCTGTGAAGGGTGGATTTTAAGAAATAAGGAATGTCTAATGCGATTTCTGAAACTATAGCTAGTCAGAAAAGCATTTCTTTTTACTTTTATTTCCAGAATACACAACAACAAGAACAACCTTTCCTTGACATCCTTTGGTGCTTCTGGAAAAAATGCCTGCCTGGAGTAAGTAACTAAAGAATGTTCCTGCCTCCATCACAGGACAGGGATGAGGATAGATCATACCGAGGTAGCTTGGTGAAAGGTACAGTAATGTGCACACAAGCACAAAGCCTCATCACTGTGTACTTTGTTTTCACAGATCACACTGGTCAGGGGAAATTCCCATCAGAAATAAAAGAACGAAGAATTTTCCTAGTGTTTTCAACTCTCTAGACTTTGGGAAATCATGATTTGAGTGAACCCTGAAAATTCAAGACACCAGATAAACAAAGAGCTTGTACCTGTCCATTAAAGCAAGCCTGGGTTTTAGAGGGTGGCAAGCTTAGCTTTTAATGCCTACTGGCCTAGGATGACAAAAGGGAAACCTGAGCTTCCTGCATGATGGTTTTCTGGGGATTGAAAAAGTCTGATGCAGTGTGTTTTGTAAGCAATGATTAAAAACAAAACACCTTACCTAAAAAGTTAACAGTTGGCATACCATGGCTTCTTCCGGACCGCAAGGGTTCAAACCTGTAAATTCGGAAAGCCGCGAAGCCAAGAGATTGTGCCATCTTGTAAAAACCTTTGGAACAAGTGAATGTCAGCAAAAATAACATATGGTGTGAGGCTATGGCACGAGGTCATAATGGCCACCCTCACATTGTCCCTTGCAGGTGGTCACTCACACAGGATGCACATACCGCTCAGAAGCCCCTAAATATCACATCTAGGCAGAGCAGTGGAGACAGCAGAAAGAATGGTGATTTTAAAATATTAATAAGAATTCAAGGACTGTTTTGAGTGGTGGAAAATGATGGTTGACGTGCTCAAAGTTATTGCATTTTTAGAGATAATTTTCATCACTTCTTAACACTTTATCTCAAAGAACAAGACCACTACTTAGCAAAAGATGAACTACATATTTATTGGGCATAAAAAACACATCATCTTCTCACCTGTCTAAAGTTCCTCTGGAAGCCCCCTGCTCAAATGATTTCAGTGCACCATTTACCTCCAATAAGTAGGTAAGGTGAGTGAGGGTCAAGGAAGTTAAGACTCATGCCAACGGATAAGATAAGAAAAGGCAACCCAGGGATTCAGACCGAGGACTGTCTAACTCCCAGGTCCTTACTCTTTGCTCTTTCCACATCTCTACCTAGCATTAGGAAGGAGGCAGTGATGAGCCTGATGGACTGCGAAGGACCCTTCCAGGTCTGTCCTGTTATTTCCAATAATTTAATTTCTAGGTTCAGAATTCCATGCATCTAAACTCACGTTGTCCCTGCCTAAGCATTTGCCTATAGCAGGATCTGGATGAGAAAGACCAGGGATCAGAGCAGAGCACCTCTCCGCTTTGGGCTTGCTTCTGTCCATCCAGTATGTCACACACAGCCCAAGGCTCTGTGGCCTCCTGTCACCTGCCTGCCACACACCTGCCAGCCCTCTGTCCCTTTCATCCAAGAACATAGATTGTCCCCCAGCCTATGTCCAGGAGAAAGTTTTAGAAAAAAGTCTAAACTAAAAACTGCAAGCTAATATACGCTGACTCTGCTTAATGTTTTATGTGCATTAGCTCAGTGAAGTCACAACCTTCCCCATATCTACTTATTTTTGTATTCACTTATCCCGCATAAATATTGAGCACCTTCTCTATCCCAGGTGCTGTCCTGGGTGCTGGGAGATAACATTAGCTAATTGGGTTTTTATTTGGTTTTGTTTTTTAAATATACCTACAAAAAAGGCTCAGAGAAGGTAAGTGGTGTGTCGAGCAAGGTACAGAGTGGTGCAGAGCAAAGATTTAAATGTCTGTCATAGGCTTCAAATGATGATAAGGTGATAATGTTCCCAAATCATCTCCAATAACTTACTGGCTTAATACTCAATAACATTCAAAGCACTTTCCCATACATTATCTCATTTAACTCATCAAGTCTACAATTTGTTTTAAAGAAAATAGTTTCCTCATATTCCCAAATGCTGACTAGTCCAATAAAAGTAATTTTATCAAGAGAAGGTCTAAGTACATCTTTTGGCTTTTGATGAGTCATAAGCCTTGAGGCAGAGGGATAGAGCCTTTCCTCCCTTAAATAATAGATTAAGCCTAATACACCCATCTGTCCAAAAAGTATCATGAAAGCAAGTCAGCTCGCAAATAGGAAATATTCTATTACCAAACTAAGACTGTTTCTTAAGCCACCAACTTTAATTCAATTCAGTATACACTTCCTAAATTTCTTCTCTATGCCCAACTTTATTTACTTTTCTATCTTACATAAAGTATACACTCCTAGGTACCAAAGTCTGATAGTTACATGGGGGATGGAGAAAGGAGAGAGGGAGGAAAATAAATGGAGGCCCTTTCCAATATAGAGCGAGTAGTTTGATGCTGGCAGGTGGATAAGCAAATCCCATATTTGCCACAGTTTTTCATAAGAAATCCTAAATCTAGATTTTCTTTTTTTCCACAGTCATCTGAATTTTTAGATCTAACTCAATTTCACCTTGTTTTTAAGACAATCAGGGCCACATGTGAGAGGTCTACAAACCAAATTCGGGCTGCAGGTAGATGACATGTAACACCTGGATGAAGAGAGGAAGAGAAGCCTCATGAAGAGGTAACATTTCCAGATCAGGAAGAGCGAAGTACAAGAGAGATGTTGCAAATGGACTGAGAGGCGAGGAAGGTTGAGAGGAGTTTCCCCACGGGCAGAACAACGCCCAGAGTCTCCTCCATGGGGAGGGTGCCACCAGACGAGGTTCTGGATGGGCATCACCCAACGCGGGGCCTGGCACCGAGGATCGGGCCAGTGCTTTTAGTTTTATTCCCAGTAGTCCAGAAATAGCTCAGCTGGGCCTGCCACACTAGCTGTGTGACCTCTGGCAAGCTCTTCACATCCCTGCGCCTCGCTTTCCTCATCTGTAAAATGTGCGGGCAGAGGCAAGCCGCAATACATTTCAGCGGTTACCATCGTTACAGAGGTGGGGGAAGGCTTTCCAAAGCCAGATGTGACAAGTGAGAAGAGAAAAGCTCCAAAGCTTGTGAACTCAGGCCGGAAGTTTAGCGAAGTATTTTCGAGGAGTTCAGTCTGATTTTAGGCATATAATGGAAACCACCTGGCCCTGAATCGCGCAGGGCCTCAGAGAGCTTTGGGGTCATGGGCACTGTGTACGCGATGACGTGTCCAGCAAATATAACGATTATTAGCCCGAATATTAAGTATAAAATCTCAATTCACAAAACACACATGGAAGCCCGCCCAGAAGCTCATGAGAGTGGCAGCCCTTTGTTGCTCACACTTGAACTGGGCTAAAGAGCGCCCCCCACCGTCGACATCTGTCCACCCATCCTCAGCTTCCAACCTGCTTTCACAACCAGCAGGCTCTCTGGCCCCCGTGTCCACTGCGAGTTTGTGTCCTCCCCCCTAAGAAACCGGGTCTTTGAACTCCTAGCCCAAAGCACTCCCCCATGCATCAGCCTCCCCACCTGTACTAAGTAGCACATAAATGCGAGGGAGAAAGGCTTAGAAAAATCTTAAATTAGAAGTCCGCTGAATTCTTTTTAATTTTCAGTCATTACTTATTAATATGGCCAGTACAGGCAGACTGAGGGCTAGTATTATAGCAAATGGAAAGCAGAAAGTGGCTCTGTAATTACCTTAATGTTTCTAACAGTTACACAATGGGCATAGAATTATGTACAGAGGGGGAAAAGCCGCATTAGACATCTCTGAACCTTTGAAATTGTATTACTTGGAACCTTGGCAAATGAGCAGAAAGTGTTTAAAGAAGATAAAGATGAAGTCCGTATTTGCTGTCCTACTTAATTTGCACAAAGATGTTTGGTTGTCACCTTCAGTGTAAACGGCCTTCTCGGTGCCTTCAACGTCGTACTCAGAGTGCACCAAGCGAGCCCACAGCCTCGAGCTTTTGTAACACTGATAGCATCAGGAGCCCGGTCACCAACCCCTACCAGGGGCCACACTGCCCTGGAGTTCAGTTCACTTTTGAGGGAGCCATAGGAGGAGATCCGGGCTTCCGGGTGAGTCCTGGGACCTGCACCATGACTCCCTCCAATGAGAACAGAAACTACTCTCCCTAAATTCCCTGGAGAAATAAGCACCCCCAAACCAACTACCTCAACAAACCTCCACATTTAGCCAAGGAATCTCAAAAGTATAGCTACCTGATGCAAGTTCTGGGTCTCAACAAAAGAGATGGTTTTACTTACAGAATCCTAAATCATAGACTCCGGCAACCCAATTTCCTCATTTATAGATGAGAGAGCGCTGGAGAGGGGCAGGACTTAATAAAGACAAGATAGTAGCAGGTCAGCAAGGTCTCAAATGCTGTCCTTCTCCCGAAACACCTGGGAAGCATCCTTAGCACTTTCTAGCCTTGTGGAGGCAGGCCCGGCTGCCCCTTCCTCAGAGCCCAGGCTATTCTGTCCCTAGCTGGTTTTTGAGTAGAGCCTGGTCTTTATGCCCAGCTCTCCACCTGGCTCCCGCTAAAGACAAGTACATCTCTTACCTCAGAGTTACTCTCTCAGTTACCTCCCAGTTACTCTCATAACAGCAGAGAGACAAACAGGTAAAGGAAGCAACATACCCAAGAACATTTAAAAGCTGCCAGAAACTTACAAACTTGTTGCCCATGGCCCATAACGTTCAGTCTCATTTCTTTTCTGAGGAAGTTATTACAGCTTCTGCTTCCACCCCTGAAAGCTTCTTTTCCTGAAACCAGAGATGACGGTACACCCCTCTATTCCTTAAGAAGCCATCATCCCTGCCCACCCAGCACCCAACTCTCCTTCTCTCACCCTGAGCAACAGGAGTGAGCATTTTGATGATGCATTTTGATGTCCTCCTTCACAGGACAGCTCTTCCTCAAGGAAAAGACTTCCTTCCAGCTTTTTCTCACACAATTATCACACAAAAAGGTAAGATTAATAAGAAAGAAAAGCACTGGTAAGAAATCTCCTCTTTGACGTCTCAGAGAACATTCCGAAGCTCTTCTCAGTCTCTCCAGGACCTTTCTGGTATCCAACTCTTCATCAACTCCAAGTTCACCAACACTCTCCACAAAACTCACCAGTCACCAGCTCCTGGAGGCTGGGTGAGGGGCAGGTGAGTGGGGGATCTGCTAGGACCTCTCTGCATAGTCCCCACTTCCCAAGAAACCTGGAGGAGCAGAAGTTTCTTCTTAATACCCTAACTTTGGGTCCAGGGCCCGCCTCCTTCACCAGCAGGTGCCCAGCCTCTAGCACCACCCTAAATTCTCAGACGTATTAGTGCAATCTTCAACTCCTATGCAGACTTCTGACTGCACATGCTACATTCTCCCACCCCTCTGAGAGTATACCCCAGTCAGCTCCAAGTTAGGTCTCCCATACATTACCTCGCTCTCCCTTTCTTCCAGGTGAAATTTATTATGGGTTTCAAATTTAAAATCTCCACTTTATTTCAATTACTTTAATCCAGGCAGCCCATCACTGCGGCACTGGGGGGTGCGGGGGTGGGGGCTCTGTTCCCTTCCTGAATGCCCCGTGCACTGGCTTTACAGAGTGGCTGGAAAGAGCATCCTGTTTGGTCAATCCTACCCTTTTTTGAAATGTCTGGGAAACTGGGGCACCTGGGTGGCTCAGTCAGTTAAGCACCTGCCTTCAGCTCAGGTTATGATCCCAAGGTCCTGGGATCCCATCGTTGGGCTCCTTATTCGGTGGGGAGCCTGCTTCTCCCTCTCCTGACTGCTGCTCTGTCTATTTGTGTTCTCTCTCTCTCTCTCTCTGTCACATAAATAAATGAAGTTTAAAAAAAAAGAATATTTAAAAAAAGAAGAGGAGCGCCTGGGTGGCTCAGTTAGTTAAGCGACTGCCTTCGGCTCAGGTCATGATCCCAAAGAACTGGGATCAAGCCCCGCATCGGGCTCCCTGCTCGGCGGGAAGCCGGCTTCTCCCTCTCTCACTCCCTCTGCTTGTATTCCCTTCTCACTGTGTTTCTCTCTGTCAAATACACAAATAAAATCTTTAAAAAAAAAGAAGAAGAAGAAGAAGAAAGAAATGTCTGGAAAACTATAAAAGTCAGAAAAAAAATACTTTGGTTGCCTGGAAAATCTACCTTGGTTAATTTACAAAACATAAAAAAAAAAGAAAACCACTAAGAGTTCCATCCTACCTACTCAAGACAATGTGGAGCCCAAATGTTTGCACAAAGAATCGGACTAGACCTCTATTCAGACAACTTTCTTTAGTAGAAGAAGCTACTTCTCTGTTCACAGGCTGACTCACTAATCCTATTTAAAGGAGGAAGGGATAAAGGGTTTTCAGTGAAAAAAAAGGATGAGAAGGACAGTTTCATGTACAGGCACACACTTTATTGTGCTTCCCTTTATTGCACTTTGCACATATTGCCTTTTTTTTTTTTTAACAAATTGAAGGTCTGTGACAGCCCTGCATCAGGCATGTCCATGAGTACCAGGTTTCCAACAGCATCTGCTTGCTTCATGTCTCTGTGTCACATTCCAGTAATTCTTGCAGTGTCTCAAACTTTTTCCTTATCACTATCGTTGTTATGATGACATGTGATCCGTTACTTCCACTCGCTGAAAGCTCAGATTATGGGTAGCATTCTTTAGCAATGAGGTATTTTCTAACTAAGATGTGTGTGCTGTCTTTTTAGACATAATGCCTAACTGGACACTTCGACTACAGTATCGTGTAAACATCATTTCATATGCACTGGGAAACCAAAAAATTCATTTAACTTGCTTTACTGTGATACTCACCTTATCACAAAAGTCTAGAACTGAACCTGCAATATCTCCGGGGTTGACCTGCATGAAATTAAAAGATGAGACCTATTCTTTTATCCCTATTTTATTAACAAAGAAACGAGGGCTCAGAAAGGCTAGTGCGCCCAAGGTCACACAGCTATCCTGTAACAGACTCAGGTTTGCCCGACTCCCAAGACAACGTTTTTTCGTTCCACCACGTCACCCAGCTTCGTGTCATCCCAGAGGCTGGCACTCTTGTTTATTGCCTCTTCTGTGGCATGGATGCCTACCGTCCCTCAAAGATCCCAAAGGACAAAAGCGCCGGTATTTTCCTTTCAAACAGTACAATTTAACACAGTACCACAGATTTTGCCTACAGGGACACTGTCACTGCAAACTAAATCCTCCATGCCAACCTGGTGTCCTGTTAGGGTTTTGCAGGCATTAGCAACGCCACAGCGGCCTAGTTATCTCAACAAGAGTATCTCAACAAGCAGTAACGCAACGATAAGTCTTTGCTATTTGGAGTTCAAGTCTGAGTTGTCTTGTGTTTCGCCACTGGAGCTTGCTTATGGCTATGGGACCCCCTCCATGCAGGGGCAGAGGACATGGGATGAAAGGAATAGAGCTGATCCAGACAGAACAAGGGTAAAAAATGGTTGAAGAGAGAAAGCAAGGGAAAACCCACAGCTCCCTTCTAGTATTCCTAAAATGAACATCAAGGTACAACAATAAAGGATAGGTCCTGTCATGAGAGAAAGACAGAGACAAGGAAAGAGAAGATGGGGAGGTTAACAGCAAACATGTCCCATCGTACTAATAGACCACACAACTCTGTGGGGTCCAGAAGGTATTAAGTTGGTGACAGACAACCAAACTGAGTCTTGGAGAGATTGCCTATCTTATTCGAGGTCAGCAAGCGAGTCAGTAACAGCAACGGGACAAGGACCCAGGTTTGCTGACTCCAGGCCCAGAGTTCTTCTTCATCACAGGTCTCTACAGAGATGGTCAGGCCTTCTTCACCTACGTGTGAGGTCACCAGGTTTCTAGGTCCCATTCTACCAGCCACTTGCTATACAGCAATAGAGAGAAGCGGGCATGATAACAAACAGAAGAAAGCATGGCGCGTCTAAGGAGGCACTTACTGTCCTGTACCAGGTGATTACTGCCATATAGGACACAGGGCCCACGCCCTCTTAAGTTTTCAAGTTGGAAATCGATTTTGTGAAAAATCTCCCAGCTTTTTAAATGTTTGCTCTAAATTTGTAAAAACACTATGCTGGTCAAATTAAACACATATGCAGAGAAAAAATGAGCTTGCAGGTAACCAGTTCTAAATCTGATGCAAATGTAAAATAAAGAGTTAGACTGGATGCTAGTTCCTGAGAGATCACAGAAACATGGAGTTATTGGTGCTACAAATCCACATGCCCACCAAGCATTCTCTCTAATGCATACACATAATGCTATTTTTCAAATACATGCTGATGCTATTACGAAAAAATTCAAGGTAATTTGCATGGTTAACTAGATCCACTGTAGCTTTCCAGAACTACTCATTTTTCCCCAATGAACTGACAGGAAAACTATAACCACTACTATTTAAACCTTTGTAATTTTATTTCACTGGGAAGAAAAAAAAGACCCTTAATATTTAGAAAAGGCTGGAAATGATTGGACTGAATAATTTCTAAAGTCCGCATTTTTATAACTCTATGCCTACAAGCTGCAGAGAGGTGGGAGACAAGGGAAGGAAGGAAGAGAAACCCCCTAACCATACTACGGCATACACACTCAAAACTCACTATGCATGTGGCCATCATGAACGCCTCACGCCCTGCATTCCATCTACGTGCGGGAACGAAAGCAAAATAGCTGACAACACCGCCAATGCCCACTCAGCCCCTCACAAATATTTCTTGGACAATCATATTTCAGGCAAGCAAAAAAAAAGAGGAACAAAACCAGATACCCCAGGGACTATCATCAAGCTTTGATGGCAGTGGGAAAGGTCAGACATCTGTCACAAATAATTATAAATTCATAGCTGACCAGTGCAAGGAAGACACCTGTGAAGGTAGAATGTCTGCTTAGGGAGAACGTGGCTTGTTCTGGGCCAGGCTGAATGGCCTCCCTATAAAGTGCTGGTTTGATGGCGCTGAGATCTTCCGGGTTATAGAAGTCAATGGGTTGTGTGGGCATGTGGTGGGAGGGATGGGGCATTCCAGCAAAGGGCCTCAGTGGGTGGCAATGTGGTATTTCCCAAGAACTGAAAGGCCAATGTGACTGAAACCAAGTCAGTGAGGACATCTGAGAAGATGAGGCCAAAGGGGCCATGGGAGGCAGGGCGCTGAGGCCTTCCTGTCACACTCAGAATGTTCGGGAGAACAGTGTCAGGGCCTCCCTGGTAGAACTCGAAGGGGATGAGCCAGAGATAGGAGCAGCTGGGTCTCCAAAGGCCTTGGGAAATAGGAGTGTGAACTTCATGTGAAGAATGATAGGCTGCCCCTGAGGGATTTAGGCATATTTAAAAGATGACTCAGCATGGACAATGGATTAAAAAGATGCAAGATTAGAAACAGAAAACCCAGGGAGCAGCTTACTGCAGTAATCCAGGAAACAGATGGTAGTGGCCCCCACAGGGTGGCGACAAGGGGAATGGAGAGAAGGAAGTGGGGTCTTAAAGAAGGACGCAGAATTGACAGGCCCCCATTCCTCATCTGCTCTGGACAGGGGGACGAGTGGGGAGCTCAGGATGACTGCCAAGTTCCTGTCGTGGGCATTTGGGTGAATAGTGGTGCGGATAACTGAGGAGGAACTGCTCCGGAAAATAAATTCACTTTGAACACTCAATTTATGGCACCTTGGGGTCACCCAAGTGGACTGTCAAAGAGGCAGTAATGAGTCCGGGCTGAGAAAGGCAGTCGCAGAGACAAAAAAAATAGCACCACGAGACAGCTCAGAGACAGCAAAGGACGAAGAGACAGAAACAGTCACCAAGGGTTGGACAAAAGAATTCAAGTCTGCCCTTCACCTGGAAAACTGAGAAAAAGGCAAAAACCAGGAAGAATATGTTATCACCACAGGAGCCTCTGGAAGCAAACTGGAGAGGGAATGACAAATCATAGCAACCCGTTCTGCTTTGTTTGGGTTTTTCCTTCAGGACGTTGGTCATATCTGTATGTTTTTTTTCATGGTCCATCTCCTCCTAAAACTTGTGTCAATCAACAACATGAAGGTTTATTCCACATCGTATTTCTACTGCCTCGTGGAGAACTTGTTGTAGAGGTCCTCCAAGGTCTCCGGTGAAAAAAATAGACAATACATGCATGAATGTCTCAGAAGGAGAAAGTGTAGTCAAAGGGAGCAGAGATAATCCCTAGGGCAGAGGGCTGAGGCGGTCCACAGCGAGAATGGGATCCAGGAGACAGGAACAGAGATCGGTCAGTCTTGAATCACAAAAATACTGAGTAAAATCATTTCCCATCAGTCCTCTCTTCCCACAAGAATTAGGGATGATAAAATCCTCTCCCATGAGTTGCTACATTGGGTAGGTGGGTTCACCAAACCAGGATGCTTCTATTCCTACTAATACTTAATTGCAGGAAAACCATGAGTCAGTAGGTTGGGAAGGAGGCTGCTTTGAGGATTCCAATTCCAGGCCTCTGTAATGTGAGCACTAGGCTCTCAAGAAGTTGTCTCATCCCCCGACCACTGGCTTTGTAGCGCACAAGTCAGTATACAAACATCTGCCCTTGCAGAGCAGGGAAATTGGACAGGGTTATTCATGTTAAAAAGGAATGACTCACTTTTCAGAAACAGTCACAACACTAAAGAGGCAGACGCTTTGGTTTATGTAAAACCCAATTCAATTTATAAATTTTTATTTCAGAGGCACTTTGTTGGAAGTACATTTGAAACCTGCCTTTCACTGAAAAAAGTTCTGCTCCCCCATTCTCCCCACAATGATAGACTACATTAACTATGTCCTAATTAAATGTTCTAAATCTGGAACGAAACCCACTGGGGAGGGGGGTGGAACTGGGAGAGAGTGAGGAAAAAGCCTTCATAAAACTGCCCTAATTTACTGAATATCAAGGGCCTCATTGACCTTTATACAGTGTTAAATCAATCACTTAGCTAGGACAGACCTTCCTTCTTTCAAAATGAAGAGACTGGGGATAAGATGAGATTTAATACAAAGGACTTTCAATAAATACAAACCACAAGTATCAGAAGGATGAGTGCTGCCAAAGAAGGCTAAATGATGAAATGATAAGGCTCTGGACCAGGAACCCCAAGAACCGTATGAGCCATTGGCTTGCATGGTAGCAGGATCACCATCTTCTCCCCCCTGCCCGCTCTTCCCTTCCTTCCAGCCTCCCTGCAGTGTTCAGGACCACCTCATGCTTCGATGCCAGCAATCAACACAGAGCCTGGGAAAGTAATGCTCCTTGACTTTTGGAGAGGTACAAGGTGAGGAAGAGGGAGAACTCCAGGTTGGAACGGCACCCCTATTGCCAGCTTGAACAAGTAACTTAACTTCTATAGTTTCTTTATCGGGGAAACTGGGGATGGTGACAGTACCCGCATGACAAGATCACTGTGAGGATTCAATGGGTTAATGATTTTTAAGCAATCATTGCTTTGGAACAATCCCTGGCCAACACCTGGGGCATATTTCCCAACCACCACTACTCTGACCTTGAACAAGTAAGTCACTGTCCACCATGGGGTTAAATTTCCCCACCAGCAAAATGCTGGCGTGGGTGAACTGATCTCAGGAAGATCCCCACTGGCTTAAATCCTCTATAATTCTTTGAATCTTATTACAACTCTCTAAATCCTCCTAAGGCTCTGAGCCCTCAGCCCTCAGCCCAGCAGCAGGGAGAGACAGTAGTGGTGTTTCTGCTTCAGGCTTCCTAGCCCCTAGGAGAAGGCTTCCTAGCCCCTAGGGCTTCCCCTCCTCCCAGCCACAGGCTGGCCCACAGTCCTGCCATCCACCCAGTCAGCCTCTCCCTTATGAAACATACAGATCATTCAGAGATGCCAGTGCTGATCACGGTGCTCAACACTGTGGAAATAGGACAGGTGTGAGAAAAGGACACCCTCCACAGGAAAGAAACCAGACAGGAAGAGACAAGGAACAAGCAAAAGACAAAGGCAAACACAACAGACCAGAAATACACTGTGCCCATGAGGTTCTTTACTTAACAGCCCTCATCTAACAGCAATTAAGGGAACTGCAAATCCGATGCAAGGTAGCTCTGGAGCAAGGGAATGTTCCTGACTTTGGAGT